>CATNWA010004367.1:0-14471 GCA_951230385.1 Staurois parvus
TCATTTATTCGCTTATGAGATTGTGCTTTCTCCTGAGAGAGCCCATCACTCCACTCCTCACTGAGGAGCACCCTATCGTATGTCTCTATCACACTGTTAAGCGTCTCTCCCCCCATTGCTATTCTCTTGGGTGCGGTGCTCAGGTTTGCTGGACGGACAGAGCAGGGACCTGGTGTAAGTAGGACTATGAAAATTCACAACTCTGTTAAAACTTCTAATTCAAATATGGATTTAGGGTTAAAAAAAAAAAAGTTCTGGACAAGTAGATTGTCATGAGGGACAACTAGACTGGGACCTTGATTTAGTCCCTTGAACAAATAGTTTTTTAAAAAAATGTCCACACCTGTGGTACTCTCTCAGTGATATATAAAATCCTTGTGTTTGCACACATCCTGATTACACTGACCCGCTGGGCAACAGAAGTTTATGTTTCATTCTCATCGAAAGTTTGGAATCTTTCATACTTATTCACAATTTATCTTTAGCCAGTAGGGCCCATGAGACTAGCTTAAAATGACTGGTACAAGGAGCCCTACCTTTCTTCATTGTCTCTATCTGTGACTGATCTCTGCTGGCGTTGTCAGCCAAGTCACATTTGGTGGGCCTGCCCTCCTGTTTCCCAGGTTCTAGACCTCGATCTTGGAGGTGTACATGAAAATCAATGATGTGACTAAACCAAACTCTCCCCCAGGTAGCACTGCTTTCTGTTATTCTTGGTACTCTCAAACATATTAATAAAGACACATTATTGCATTTTTTTTTTAACAACAGCCCGGGCAGTTATCCTGTACCATTGGAAATCAACACAGGCTCCAACTCTTTTGGAATGGGTTTCTGAAATGGACCATATTGAGTGTGTGGAGGCTCTTAATGCAAGTGAACTGGGCACCTATGATTGTTATCACCAAATCTGGCTCTCCTGGAAGATCTTCAGGCTTTCACAGGAATTGAAAGATCTCCTCATTCTCCTCATAGCAAGCTGAAGTGGAATCAATTGCCCTCTTTATCACAGTGTTCAGAGGTTTTTTTTGGCTGCTTTGTTGTTGTTTTTTTGTCAGTTTCCCTTCCTCTCTAGCCCTTTCTTGTTTTTTACCCCCATCTTCTTAATTTTTTTTTCTTTTATCTTTACTCCTTTTTTTCACTCTTTTCTTTGTCTTTCAGCCTTAACTATCTCGCATTGATTGGCTTTGTAATTTATTCATATGTGCATCTATGTGGTGTCAGCATTGTTCTCTTTTACATGCAATTATTATTATTATTATTATTACTACGAGTTTATATAGCGCCAAAGGGTTTGCTCAGCGCTGTACAATAGGGGGGACAATACATGGCACAGTACAACAACAACAAACAACGTACGAGGGGTAAGAGGGCCCTACTCTTACAATCTAGGATTTTTATGTGCAGAGTAAGTGATATGAATTTCCATCACTTGTTATACTAGTGTTGTTATAGGATGGATTTGTTATCTATCTGCTCAGTATTTTGTTTCCATCCTTTATCTTGTTTACATAAAAATCTTTTTCAAAAATTCAGATTGAAAACAAAATAAAGGTACACATGCCTGTGCAAAGGGCATCAAACGACATACATTTCATTATCCATAGGTGACACTTTAAAAGCCTTTACAGGTTGCCACTTTAGAAGTACACAGGTCTGATGCTAAAATTACTGCCCTCAGTCTGACATTCACAATGATATCTCACATACGTGGGACGATCAGTTTGCATGCATGTGGGACCGATGACTGTGTTCGCCTTTGCGTGCGAACATGGGGAGACGGGGGCGCTTTAAAGGGTTTTTTTAAATTATTTTTTACACTGTCGCTTTAAAAAACATTTTGTGTACTGTACTTGTCCCCTTTATAGTGTGTACTTGTTTCAATTAAGAGCACTAAAAGTGTAATTTCTGTCTGCTGCTTTATTCCTCTGCTATCATCATGAATCACTTCTGAAAAATCTTCCTGACACCAAAAGAGAAATGGTGACAGGGAGGGACCTCCAGCTGACTGACAGCCTCGGCTCTGTTTCTGTGTGCCATGTGGAAAGGGGTGTGTAGACATGCATTTTTTTTGAATGTTTTGTTGCTATTCTGTCTCTCAGTGTTACAATACACCTACCATTCAATTTTTAGACTGATCATTTCTTTGTGAGTGGGAAAACATTCAAAATTAGCAGGGGATCAAATACTTATTTCCTGTAAGGGTTTACAACCACTTTAATTTATAGCATTTCTCATACAGGCATGAGAACATATTCCACTCTTTTCTTAATTGTTCATCATCATGGGTAATATATATAATCGTATGCCCATGCAATAAGATCTATATTGGTAAGACAAAAAGAGAATTTAGACATAGAATTGGTGAACAACTGCCTGGTATTACAAGTAAAGATCATGAGTCTCCATTAGCCATCCATTTTGAACAATACCATAACTAATCCCTAAAAGGAATAAAATGTGCAGCCATCTTACAGTTGTCGCTGTCAGAGAGGAGAGGTGATAAGGACAAGATCTTGTTACAAAAGGAAGCAAGATATATCTTTTTACTAAATACTATGAGTCCCCTTGACCTTAACAATGATTTGTCCTTACAACCTTTTCTATAAAAAATTATAAACAAAGAGATTTTTTGCCTATCAATGTTAATGTGACCTTTGGTGGATGTGTAGAGTCTGAAATATGGAGAAAACAAAAACAAGTTCTTTTAGGGTTCCCATGCAGGGAACTAGGTTTTCTGTTTGCATTTGTTATATATTTAAGACTGAAGGATTATCTCCTTTTAGGATTCCACATGTAGACCAACCAGGAGGGGCACCCACGTGGCACACAATGTTTAGATTCATCCCAGGTGGCTGCTTTAAGAGGTGGCACATAGCGTGATGATGTAGATATATAGGCATGTCAGCCATCCAATTCTTAGCTACACCCTGAAGAAGTCCCGTCAGTGGGAGGGGCGAAACATGTAGGCGGAAGGGATCACGTCCTCCTTTCACGTGTAATCCCCTGCTGAGAAACTGGAGTGCACGATGGCTCTCCTGACCCGCTGTGTGAACACTGCATACTGCGCTGCAAGCTGTGCTGCTTCATCCCTGGATATTGCTACCTGGGACTACATGATTATTTGTTTCACTCTACCAGCACGGATGTCCTGAGACCCATATGGTGAGACTGTTCCATTTACCTGTTCCATTGAGTGATGGACTTGTTCCACGGCCTATGGACTACAGAGTCAATTAGCTACCAAGGTGTAAGCTGGACCTGTCTAGTGCCGACTTCATGTCCTTTTTGAAGCTCTGAATACAGTGATGTGAACATAGGAGGATTTGTTAATACCATACATGGAGTCACATGCGAACTTCTATAGGCACTTGTTGCTTTTTTGCCTTCCTCTTCAGGAATACTTTTGTGGAGTTGACACAGTTGCTGGCTCATTGAGATTTGTCATCAGCACATATCACAGCAGGGTCCCTAGGGAGTTTCCATCAGCATAGTGAAGGACAGGGAAAGATGTGGAGGGCTGGCCTATGTCACCCGGATACCTGCATTCCTGTGAGGGAAGGGGGGAGGCGGGGATCCTTCTGGGTGTTGGGGTGGGATCCCATTTTGTGGGGGCTCCAATGTGTGTGTGGGGAGTTGCTTTGGGTGGGGGTGTGTTATGGGGGGGATGGGTGGGTTTATGCACTGAATTGTTCATTGTTTACGTCCTAAAAATATACTCTGTTCATTAGCCATTGAGGTGCTTCATCCTTTATCGTGAGGGTTTTTTTGAAGTGAATTCTTTTGGATGCACTTCCCCCTTGGCATAAGTGTTGTGTGGTGGGTTTGGCTTGAGCGGATGTACCACTCCCAGGACAGGCTGGAGCGCCATTGGGTTTATTTTTATAGAATAAGATGGTTGGTCAAGTTTTGAATGCATTTCGGGCCAAGAACACACACTTAATGCATTGTGTGCAGGAGCATTGTCGTGGTGGAGAATCCACTTGTCAGGCTAAACTTCTGGTCTTTTTCTTCGGACAGATTCCTGTAACCTTTTTAGAATGTCCAATTAACAATGTTAGTTGACTGTTGCACCATGTTTTATGGCTGACTGAGTACTGGCAGTCATAGCTAGAGCATTGTCTGGCAGCTTTCCTCATTCAGCTTGTGTCCAGCAAGAGGCACTGTGTACAAGAACAGTCTGAGATGCCAGGAAGTCATGAGGTGATGAGACGCAGGTGGGGAGCCATGTGAGAATTGGTCCCCGGAGGATGAAGTAACCTTACTGCCTGCCTTTTACACTGAGCTTCCACACAGCACTCCTGCTGCCATCTTCTACAAAGACACAGGAAAATGGTCAATGCCTAGTTATAACGCCACCTATATCCAGACATGCACAACCCCATCCATTCTGCACATAACTGCAAGAACTACCAGCTGTTGGCACAGCGAAGAGGAGATCAGCAAGGAGGATTACAGGTCCCAACAAGTCCATGACATTGTATAGTGGAGAGGAGACCAGCAAGGGGGAATACAAGTACCAGCAAACCCAAAGCATCTGCAGTGCAAACGCATATGACGTTATAGGTTAGAGTCCATAGCTATTGGTGAGTGTGGGAACAAAAGAGAGGTGCACGCCAATCATATTTCTGCACTAATAAAAGGAAGATCACTGGCACAGAACAGAATGTACTCGTTTACACCGTGGAGACGGAGCACGAGGATTATGGACACCGAACACATATGAACGTAACTGTTTGTGAGTTATTGTTTTTTTTGTCAGGGGGCAGCGCTTTGCTATTTACAGATTTGTCATGTTCTATGGACTCATAGTGAACTATCCCCTTGTAATAAAAACACAACAGCATAGTTTTGAACTGAGAATGAATCATGCGTTTTCTTAGGGCAAAGTGAATTCTTTGTTTTACACTGTATGATCTGGCGTTTTGTTTCCTGATCATACTGAAAACACCATGTTTCATCACCAGTAATATCCCTGTCAAATACCTCTGCATTCTTTAAAACATCAGATGAAATTTTGAGATGATGTTCTTTCTGATCCTCTGTCCAGATTCAAGGCACCGTCTTTGCAGAAATCTTTCTTATTCCCAAATCCTCCATTAGAATTTGCTGCACTGTTTCCCTGTTCAGCTTCAATTCTTCTGCCTTCATTCGCACTTAGCCATTTGCCCTCCTGAGGATTTACCCCCCTTAATGACCAGGCCTCTTTTTGCTACTCGGTGCTGCGCTAATTCAACTGATAATTGCGCGGTCATGCAGTGCTGTACCCAAACAAAATTTATGTCCTTTTTTTCATACAAATAGAGCTTTCTTTCAGTGGTATTTGATCACATGTGCACTTTTTATTTTTTGCGCTATAAAAAAAAAAAGACCAAACATTTTGAAGAAAAACGATATTTTTTACTTTCGGCTATAAAAAAAAATATATAGTAAACTCAAAGTTAGTTATAAATTTAGGCCAAAATGTATTCTGCTACGTTTTTTGGTAAAACAAAATCCAAATAAGTGTATATAGATTGCTTTGCATGAAAATTATAGCATCTACAAACTATAGTATAGATAATGGAATTTTATACAGTTTTTACTTTCTGACTGCTCATCACATTTCTTGAGGTGCTAAAATACCAGGATAGTACAAACACCCCCAAATGCCCCCTTTTCGGAAAGCAGACACCCTAAGTTATCTGCTGAGAGGCATATTGAGTCCATGGAAGATTTATTTTTTTCCCACAAGTTTCTGGAAAATGACAAAAACATTTTTCTTTTTACACAAAGTTGTCATTTAAATTATATATTTCTTGCACAAGCCATGGGTATATGTGGAGTTACACCCAAAAATACAATCTGCTACTTCTACCGAGTATGGGGATACCACGTGAGACTTTGTGGGAGCCTAGTCACATACAGGAGCCTGAAATCCAATGACCACTTTGAAAGCCTGAAGTGTGTAACCTCCTCATTTTCTCACTACCTATCACAGTTTTGGAGGCCCTGAAATGCTAGGATAGCACCAAAACCCCCAAATGACCCCTTTTTGGAAAGTAGACACCCCAAGGAATTGAAAAAAAAGCATGGTGAGTATTTTGCAGATCTCATTTTTCTCACAAGGTTTTGAACTATAAGAAAAGAAAAAAATATATTTTTGTTTTTTTTTCTTCATTTTCCAAAAACTTGTATATATGCTGTTCTTTTTTTTTTTATGTAGCCTGTGGGCTGAATGAAAAAAGAGAATAAATCTCTGCCAGAAAAAGTGTGTGGTATGCCCACCATTAGAATATACCACCCTGTATCCACCCACTTCTAATGGTGGGCACACATTAGGTCGCACGGTGCCACATGTGCCAGTTCCAAGATTGTACAAATGTCTAAATAGTGGCAAGCTTGAATAAAAAGTGTCCACACATAAGTGGTACCCCATATGGAAAAAGGATGACACCAAATCCCAAACTATCTTGCCACTACTCCCCATGTAGACTGGGCATCCAGGAGGCTCCACGTGACTATCTTTACCCTCGTAAATCCGAAACTTATATGTATAGCATGTTGCCCTCTCACAGGTCTTATCCATCTTGACCCCATATTTGGCACGCTTGCTGGGGAGCAATTGTTTGAATGTAAAAAATTAATGAGGGACTCAACGCAGATTTGTTGCTGGGGAGTATAGACACCTGCAAATTTTTGGTTAAGGTGATTTACGAGGGGCTGAATTTTGTGGAGCCAGTCAAATTCAGGATCACCCCGAGGACAACAGAGTGTGTTGTCGTTGAAATACATAAAACACATTATACTCTCATAGCTATGCCTGGCCATGGCAGCAAAGAACACGGGCATATGATGAAGCGGGTCTGTGTTCCAATACAACCGCAATTCATTTTTAAGAATTCCCATGTAGAGGGTTAGGCCCAAAAAAAAAATGTAAATTCGGAAACTGTAATGGCTTTCCATGAGAATGGTCTGGGAAGGTTTAAAATTGGGTTGGCGGCGATAAATTGTTGTGCATATACATTGCTTTGATCCACAATCAATGCATACAGATCTCAGGTGAAAAACAACTCCAAAAAATCAAGGTGAGTAGTTAAATTTGCTGTTTCCACCTGAATTCTGGGTTGGGCAGTGAATGGGGGGAACTATGGGTGCTGCAGAATTTGTGGGCTGCCAATTGGGATTTGCAAGCACATCCGGAAGGATACTAGAAGCTCTGAGGGCCTTTGTGCGAATTCTTGGTGGTTGCGGGACAATACTTGCGCTCGCAACCGCACCAGCTTGTACTGCACTTATGGGACTCACCACGTCACCAAGTGATACTGCAGTGCTGGTATGTGAAAGACCAGGATGTACTAGGCCGCCGGTGCTCGCCAGTTCACCAAAGGTAGCGTGGCACTCTGCTGCATATGAGAGTCATCACAATTTACCGGCAAGTGCTAACAGAGATCAGGCCTGATTCTGCGAACACTGCAGTTTTGTGTGCAATCTATCAAGTGACAGTGACCTACTGACACTGCACCTGCTGGGGGAGAAGGGGGGGGGTAAGCATAGGGGCTAAACGCAGGAGCTGGCAGGAGCCGGTTCCGCTAACGCTGTATTTTTGGGGACACTATACTAATGTGAACGCTGGTATAGTGCTGATCTGATCAAAGATATTGATCCGTTCACACTATACTAGCAATGGGAGGTTTATTGTGTATGAGCGTGTTCCTGGCAATCAAGGGGTTAAATGTGATGACTGGTGTACTGACGGGCAATCTGACGCCATCTGGGAGGGGGCGTGAAAAACCACAGGAGTGCGAATCATGTACATATATGTGATTTTGTGTACCCGTGCTGCCCTGTAGCAGTGTTTCTGCTCTAGGGTGGTCAGAAAGCAGTTACAGAAGCGGTTTGTGTTACAGCACTGCATTACTTTAACTGACACTTGTGCGGTCATGCAAACACTGCATCCAGATGAAAATTTATGTCCTTTTTTTTTTCTCACGAATTGAGCTTTCTTTTGGTGGTATTATTTTTTGCATTATGAAAAAAAAATTTTGAGAAAAAAAATATTTTGGACTTTTTGCTATAAAACATGTCCTGTAAAAAAAATTAAAAATCAAATTTCGCCATAAATTTAGGCCAAAATGTATTCTGCAACATGTGTTTGCTAAAAAAAAAATCCCAATACGTGTAAATTAATTGGTTTACGTGAAAGCTATAGCATTTACAAGTGGCGGTATATATACTGGAATTTATATATATATTATATATATACTAATAATGGCAGTGATCACCCGACTTATGGCGGGACAGAGGTGGACATTCTGTCACTAGGGGGGGAACTGACTTGGGGGTCACTGACATCCCCAGTGACACCAATACAGTGATCAGTGCAAAAAAAAAAAAAAAACACTGACATTGTACTAATGGCACTGGGTAGGAAGGGGTTAACATTAGAAGCCAAAGGGTTAACTGTGTGATGGGCGTGTTCTTCACTGTAAGTACACTGATCCGGAAGGCTGAGCTCATTCATCCGGATCAGTGTGCTCAAACTGACAGGGTGGAGAGTTTGCATTGAAAACAATGCAGCCGTCCTCTATCAACGTTTGCTGGTAATCGCCGGGACCCGATGATTGACACCCGTGATTGGCGGCGTGTGTAGTGCGGGCGTGCACCCCCTACCCGGAAATGCAGGATCACGTTTTATACAGGTGATCCTGTGCACAGGGACCACCTTGTCGCAGTAAATTTATTGTAGCAGCTGACTTTTATAACCACTCAGCTGTCCAAGGATCCAGCGATGTGCTCACCTGAGCTGCTCCATCTCTGTCTTCTGTCTCCGTTATCTCAACTGTGGGCACCTGGCTGTGACAGCTTCCAGCTTCTCCGCCAGGTGGTCACTGCGCATTGTGAATGGTTCCACAGTCCTCTTGGACCTGTCACGTGTCCCAGAAGACTGCAGGGCGGGAGGGGGAGCAGGACTTCCACTCCTTAATGTCTAGGCAGTCGGAGCCTAGACGGTGGGTACCTGTAAATATCAGGTACCTGTTTCACACCCCCCCCCCCCAAAAAAAGTGCCATTTGGGGAAGAGGAGGGGGGAGCAGGTCTTAAAGTGGAAGTATTTTTTTACCTGCTGGTAAGCTTATAATAAAGCTTGCTTGTAAGTAAAATTAATATCTTCTAAATGGTGCACAGTTTAAGAGATATTTAAGTTTTTTTGCAACCAGTGCATGTGTTCCTTCAGAGCACTGTGCTTTGTCCCAAGACTCCTGTGCGCATGTGCGGGAGTGATATCATCACGGCCCAGGTAGTCAGAGGGCCGGAGCTCGCGAACCCGGAAGGAAGACCGGGTGAGATGGAAGCCTCTACAGCAGTGACAGCGTGCCGCTGGAGGGCTTCGTTTTAAGGTACGTTTTACATAACGTGCTACTATGCGATGTATACTAGCACAGTATGACTTTACCTTACAGAGGGTTTTCTTTTTTAAAGAATGGACGTGGTTTACAACCGCTTTGAAGAGGAACGTCGCCTTTCGGGTGGAGCTCCAGTTTAAGCTTTGATCTGAGTGGAGGAGGGTTCCCCTCCACATTTGCATCCGTCCATTGCGTTTTTGGCTGTCCACTTCTTGTGTCATCATGGAGATCTTCCCGTCCTTATGCTATTCAAAAACACTTGATTTCTTCATGGAAGTTCACCATAAGCCTGTTGTATCAGAGCTCAAGTTTCACTCACACTTTTGCTCATTTTCAAGCAAAATTTGATGTTAATCCTCTGCTCCAGATTTCGGTCACTCATTTTCCACCAACAGCGCATTGCACACGTGTTATTTCTTCTACTACTGGGTAAAGATGTGGAGTCAACTGGTTTGTGACCCAGGTGAGTGCAAGTTAGAGTGTGAAAGACTGTGTGACTCACCACCATAGTGCCACGCCTCAAGCATTCCAGGAATTAAATTGTCACACCTATAACATGAAGGCTCTCCTAGTACAGGTAGTTGGGACACTGAAGCTCCTAGTATGGCAGTGTGGACACTTACACTTCTACTACCGCAGTTGGGAACACCGACGCTCCGGGGGTGCCAGTTGGGACACCGACGCTCTGGGGGCGCCAGTTGGGACACCGACGCTCTGGGGGCAGCAGTTGGGACACCGATGCTCCGGGGGGCAGCAGTTGGGACACCGACGCTCCGGGGCGGCAGGAAGTTTAGGGTGACCAGGGCACTGATCTGGGAGTCTTCACTGACAGCTCAAGTGTACCATGGTTGCCATCCACCCAGTTTGGAGCCAGGACTGAGGTGCAGACAACGGACTCCGGGAAATAGCAGTTGGGACAACGACACTCCTGGGACGGCAGTTGGGTCACCGATGTTTTCGGGGATGGCAGTTGGGACACTGACGCTCTCCGGGGGCGGCAGGAAGATCAGGGTGACCAGGGCACTGATCTGGGAGTCTTCACTAACAGCTCCGTGTACCATGGTTGCCATCCACCCAGTTTAGAGCTAGGACTGAGGTGCAGACAACGGACCCCGGGAAATAGCAGTTGGGACACCGACGCTCCTGGGACGGCAGCTGGGTCACCGACGAACCGGGGGGCGGGGGCGGCAGGAAGATCAGGGTGACCAGGGCACTGATCTGGGAGTCTTCACTAACAGCTCCGTGTACCATGGTTGCCATCCACCCAGTTTTAGAGCTAGGACTGAGGTGCAGACAACGGACCCGGGAAATAGCAGTTGGGACACCGACGCTCCTGGGACGGCAGCTGGGTCACCGACGAACCGGGGGCGGCAGGAAGATCAGGGCACTGATCTGGGAGTCTTCACTGACAGCTCCGTATACCATGGTTGCCATCCACCCAGTTTAGAGCAACGACTGAGGTGCAGACAATGGATCCCGGGAAATAGCAGTTGGGACACCGACGCTCCTGGGATGGCAGTTGGGACACCGACGCTCCTGGGACGGCAGTTAGGGGGCACTGACGCTCCTGGGACGGCAGTTGGGGCACTGACGCTCCTGGGACGGCAGTTGGGACACCGACGCTCCGGGGGCGGCAGTTGGGTCACCGACGTTTCGGGGTTGGCAGTTGGGACACTGACGCTCCAGGGGTGGCAGGAAGATCAGGGTGACCAGGGCACTGACCTGGGAGTCTTCACTGACAGCTCCGTGTACCATGGTTGCCATCCACCCAGTTTAGAGCCAGGGACTGAGGTGTAGACAACGGATCCCCGGAATTAGAGGGGAATCATGAGACTATCTCACAGAGTGAAAAAAGGAACGCACGACGCTGCAAATAGTCACACTCTCGCACAATCCTCAGCCATGCCCTTAACAAAAATGGCCGCCACAGAGATCATTAATGTGACATCACGCCGTGCAGTCCCGCCTTATTCCGGTCTGAGTTCTGACAGTGTGGACAAGTGCTGGGTAAGTGGTGTGCAGGATCTGATGTCACTTTATTAGTGAACCCTGTAATTGTGTGCTCGGGTTTATCACCTGAGCCGTGTATACATGAGAGACAGTCCTACTGGGAGATTACCGATCCCTCCATGTTCTAGAACGGCGCTACATACTCTGCACTGCAGCTGAGGTGAATACTGGATTGTGGGGGCTGACATTACCCCTGGGCTCTATGAAAGAGGCCACAACTGCCACCTCTTCTGTGTTCTCTCTGTATTGTACTGGAAGTATGGCATTGGCTTCTATACCCAGTATAATGTCCTATATCCCAGTATAATATCCTCTATATACCCAGTATAATGTCCTATATACCCAGTATAATATCCTCTATATACCAGTATAATGTCTCTATTTACCAGTATAATATCCTCTATATACCAGTATAATGTCCTCTATATACCCAGTATAATGTCCTCTATATACCAGTATAATGTCCTCTATATACCCCCCCAGTATAATGTCCTCTATATACCCAGTATAATGTCCCTTATATACCAGTATAATATCCTCTATATACCCAGTATAATGTCCTATATACCCAGTATAATATCCTCTATATACCAGTATAATGTCCTCTATATTACCAGTATAATATCCTCTATATACCCAGTATAATGTCCTCTATATACCCAGTATAATGTCCTCTATATACCAGTATAATGTCCTATATACCAGTATAATGTCCTATATACCCAGTATAATATCCTCTATATTACCCAGTATAATATCCTCTATATACCAGTATAATATCCTCTATATACCAGGTATAATGTCCTCTATATACCAGTATAATATCCTCTATATACCCAGTATAATGTCCTCTATATACCCAGTTATAATGTCCTCTATATACCAGTATAATGTCCTATATAACAGTATAATATCCTCTATATACCCAGTATAATATCCTCTTATATTACCCAGTATAATATCCTCTATTATACCAGTATAATATCCTTTTATACCGTATAATGTCCTCTTGTTTACCAGTATAATGTCCCTATATACCCAGTATAATATCCTCTATATACCCAGTAAGTATTATCCTCTATATACCCAGTATAATATCCTCTATATACCCAGTATAATATCCTCTATATACCAGTATAATATCCTCTATATACCCAGTATAATATCCTCTATATACCCCAGTATAATATCCCTCTATATACCAGTATAATATCCTCTATATACCAGTATAATATCCTCTATATACCAGTATAATGTCCTCTATATACCCAGTATAATGTCCTCTATATACCCAGTATAATGTCCTATATATACCCAGTATAATGTCCTCTATATACCCAGTATAATGTCTCTATATACCCAGTATAATGTTCCTCTATATACCCAGTATAATGTCCTCTATATACCAGTATAATGTCCTCTATATACCAGTATAATGTCCTCTATATACCCAGTATAATGTCCTCTATATACCAGTATAATGTCCTCTATATATACCCAGTATAATGTCCTATATACCCAGTATAATATCCTCTATATACCCAGTACTTTAATAATCCTCTATATACCCAGTATAATATCCTCTATATACCCAGTATAATATCCTCTATATACCCAGTTATAATATCCTCTATATACCCCAGTATAATATCCTCTATATACCCAGTATAATATCCTCTATATACCAGTATAATATCCTCTATATACCAGTATAATATCCTCTATATACCCAGTATAATGTCCTCTATATACCAGTATAATGTCCTCTATATACCAGTATAATGTCCTCTATATACCAGTATAATGTCCTATATACCCAGTATAATATCCTCTATATACCCAGTATAATGTCCTCTATATACCCAGTATAATATCCTCTATATACCAGTATAATGTCCTCTATATACCAGTATAATGTCCTATATACCCAGTATAATATCCTCTTATATACCCAGTATAATATCCTCTATATACCCAGTATAATATCCTCTATATACCCAGTATAATATCCTCTATATACCCAGTATAATATCCTCTATATACCCAGTATAATGTCCTCTATATACCCAGTATAATGTCTCTATATACCCAGTATAATGTCCTCTATATACCCAGTATAATGTCCTCTATATACCCAGTATAATGTCTCTATATACCCAGTATAATGTCCTCTATATACCCAGTATAATGTCCTCTATATACCAGTATAATATCCTCTATATACCCAGTATAATTGTCCTCTATATACCCAGCTATAATGTCCTCTATATACCAGTATAATGTCCTCTATATACCCAGTATAATGTCCTCTATATACCCAGTATAATGTCCTCTATATACCCAGTATAATGTCCTCTATATACCCAGTATAATGTCCTCTATATACCCAGTATAATGTCCCTCTATATACCCAGTATAATGTCCTCTATATACCCAGTATAATGTCCTCTATATACCAGTATAATGTCCTCTATATACCAGTATAATGTCTCTATATACCCAGTATAATGTCCTCTATATACCAGTAGATAATGTCCTCTATATACCAGTATAATGTCCTCTATATACCCAGTATAATGTCCTCTATATACCCAGTATAATGTCCTCCGTTATACCCAGTATAATGTCCTCCGTTATACCCAGTATAATGTCCTCCGTGATACCCAGTATAATGTCCTCCGGTATACCCAGTATAATGTCTCCGTATACCCAGTATAATGACCTCCGTATACCAGTATAATGACCTCCGTATACCCAGTATAATGACCTCCGTAATACCCAGTATAATGACCTCTGTATACCAGTATAATCGGCTCCATTCACTAAAGCATATTTCATGAGGTATTTAGGTGATCTGACACATTTGTCCCAAATATCTCGTGAGGTATTGTAAATGTCAATTCACTATCCCTTTATGAAATATTTACCCTCAAAAAGCAAAAAAACTATCAGTAAAATACCTCATACAATGACATTAAAGTCATTTCAGTAAGGTTCCATTCACACTTGTGCGACTTGTCATGCAACTTGACATCTTTGCAGCCCAATTCTTTCCCATGGCACCCGTTCCAAATTGG
>CATNWA010004368.1:0-15913 GCA_951230385.1 Staurois parvus
CCTTTCCCAGGTTCCCTTACCCCCCAAAAAATAAAGAGCACCTAAATGTTTTCCCAGGCTTCAATTTTGGGCCTTTTTTTCAGCCCCCTTTTTTAGAACAAGCCCACAAAGCCAAATGAGTCCATCTCAAAGACCTCTTCGCCAATGAAGAACCTCTACAGTTTGACTGTAACTGTGTCACTGATGTTCCCAGAGCCTGTGAATTCAAATGGTGGTTTCAAAGGGGTACAAAATAGAGTTCAAAACTACTCTACCCTCATTACTGCTTTCTTCTCCACAAATCCACCAAATACTGCTATATAAAACTGAAAATGTTTGAAGATTTTGCTTTTTTTTTTTATGTTTTCCCCATCCCCTCTCCAGTCAACTTTTTTAATCAAGGTACACTGTTCCTTCTGACAATGTCTGGAACGGACCCACTTTTTCCTCAGAATTTCAGAGAGAGAAATGCACTGTAACCAGCTATGTACAACATTTGCTCTGCCTTCCTTCCTTAAATAAGGGCAATAATTGCCACCTGTTTTTCAAAGAATGGAACTCCACACTGCTAATTATTTTGAACATGCTCCTTTCAATTAGTGATTCCAATTACACAGAATCAGCAGCATGCATAACATGACTGTTAGGGTTCTGTTGGATTTCTATTACTCTACTAACACCTCGTAAGTAAAATTATTTGCCTATGTAGAAAATATCATTTCTCTACCAAAAGCAGTGATTGATCAGGTAGTGATGTCTTAAACTGCTATTATTCTTTGAACACAACTGTATACCATGAGTTTGTGTGAACTCTATAACTTTTCCTACAAACTAAATAATACATCCTAATTTGGTTATATTTTCACCAAAGAAATGTAGTAGTAGAATACACCTTGCCTATAATTTTATAATGAAGAACAATTATTTATTTGCAAACGATTTTATAACAGAAACAAAGAAAAATGTGGGTTTTTTTTTTTTTTTAATTTAGCAAAAAATAAAACCCCCCAGTGTTGATTAAATACCAAACCAAAAGAAAGCTCTAGTTGTGTGAAGAAAATTATATAAAAAATTTTAGTGTGGGTAGAGAGTACTGAAACCTGAAAAATGCGCCTGGGCAGGAAGGGGGTAAAAGTGCCCTGTATGGAAGTGGTTAAAGGGGTGCCTTGAGATTAATCATAATGCTGCTCTTTGCAATGCAGCCCAGGACAATTCAAATGTTTCAGGTTTTCAGGTGATCATCTTCCAAAAAATCTGGTCTCTAACCTTGTCTTTGCCTGGAGATTTTGGCCTGTTCTAGACACAGCCCAAGTAAAAAGTCTTTTGTTCCAGAGTCTGCAGTCTCTCAGAACGTGTGTGCTTGAGACTTGAGAACAAAGAGAACCCCCTCTAAGATTCTCCATGGAAAATTCTGGATATCAGGGTGGCCTCCTTCCAGTCTGTCCTTTTGCCCAATTTTATTCAAGACCTCTGCAACACATCTTGTTGGAATGGAACAAGCATTTTCCTTCTCTCAACCTACCCATGTTCATATACAGCCATAACAAGGAATTCCTCAGCTTGGTGGACCTCTAACCCAACTTTGATGATCAGAAAGTCGTTTCTTCTGCCATAATACTGGAAGGGGAGTATGACAAATGCAAGTTTTTTCAGACCGGAGTAGTGTTCCAGTCCCTTAACGTTCAGGGAAACATAGTCACAGGAGGAAGCCAAGCTCCCCATCAACATCCTGAAGCTCAGAGTGATAAGAATGGCTTGGCACCACTGGACCCCTCCCTCTGCAAGGACAAACAATTTGAATGCAAACAGACAATGCCACAGCTGTGGCTTGACTCACCCCACCAGGGGATTACCTGGATTTATTCAGCCTTTAAAAGAATCAGCCTAATCATCTCAGGATATAGAAACACTGTCCAGTGATCTCTGCTGTCTACATTCCAGGAGTGGACAATTGAAAGGAAGATTACCTCAGTCATCACCAGGATTATGGGGAAAGGCCCTTCACCCCAGCATTTTTAGCTAGATATGTCAGAGTTGGGGGACCTGGAAATGAATATCCTGGTCTCCACGCACAACAAGAAGTTACCTCTGTTTGTGGCCAGGCCTAGGATCCTCTAGTACTGCTTGAATGCTTTATAATTTCTTGGTCCTTGGTTAGGGCTAATTGGTGCCTTTCCTCCAGTGTGAAATTTGCCTTGCCTGTAACTCCCAAAAGAGAGCAAGAGAAAGAACTGGTAATTCTCATTGCACCAAACTGGTCCAGAAGAAACTGGTACACAGATATACTCAGAAAACTAAGTGACAACACCTGGCCTCTTACCAACAGGCCAGACTGTCTCTGGGTCCCTTTTTTTTATCCTCATTTCCAGTCACTGGCTTTAATGGCATGGCTGTTGAAGCTTAGGCCTTGAGCGATAGAGGAGTCTCTGAGTCTGTCCTTATTACTTTACTAAAATCAAGAAAAACACTTCTAGAAAGACCTGGAAATCCTTCTATGCCTGATGTGAACGGAGGCATGTCCGTCCCAAAGGCACTGGGTTTGATTTGGGTTTTAGTTTCACTAAAACTAAAGAGTGCAAAATCTGGTTCAGCTCTGCATAGAAACCAACGCGTTCCAAGATTTTTGTCAAAGCTTAATTGAATAAGCTGAGCTTAAAAACTGATTGGCTACCATGCACAGCTCCACCAGATTTTTCATTCTCCAGTTTTGGTAAATCTCCCCCACTCTGTGCTTCATGTTCTGGCCTTCCTACAAACAGGACTGGGCCTTGATGAAGCGGTAGAGTCCTTCCCTCTCTGTGCCCTGCTCCAAAGCACCCAAAGAAAATTGCTCTTCACTGCCTGGATGTAGCCAGAGCCATCAGAGTCTACCTCAGAACAACAGCTTCTATCAAGAAGACTCCCCAGTGTTCCTACCCGTAGGACTTTGCAAGGGACATCCTGCTTCAAAGTCTACCATTGTTAGGTGGATAAGACAACTGTTCAACAAAGCTTACACTCTAAAGGACAAAGCTCCTTCTTCACCTTTACATGTTCACTCCACCAGGTTGGTGGTTGTTTCCTGGGCAATCTTTCTATGTCCATCTACCTCCCCTGTGTGCTCTAGTTAGTCACCTATGGTGCCCTGCTTTGCCTACCTTCCGTCTCATATCTGCTGTGCTGTGTCCCCCAAGATGAGGTCCAGCTGTATTCTTTACCCTCCACTGCACTTTCATATTTTGTACTCCCCTTCCACTTCCATTAGCTACAATTCTCAGCAGATCATCAGCTCCTGCGCCTCCCATCATGAGCTTTGACACTTCAGTTAAATTATGTACAGGTTTTTGTGTTCTTGGATATCATTGAAGTTTTAATGCAGCAGCTGTAACTCAAACCAGACCCTCACTTTTTCCTATATCCACTATTGAGCACTATTCCTCATTGTGCTTCATACCTTCATTACTGAGCAGTACTACATTGTGGGGCAGATTTACTAAAACTGGTGCACCTGTGCATGGTAGCCAATCCGCTTCTAAACTCAGCTTGTTCAATTAAGCTTTACTAATAAAACCTGGAAGCTGATTGGTTTCCATGCAGAAGTACACCAGATTCTGAGTGAACCAGCTTTAGTAAATAAACCCCACTGTATCAGACACCACACAACACTATATATATATATATATATATATATATATATATATATATAGTGGGGATCGAAAGTTTGGGCACCCCAGCTAAAAATTTGTATTAATGTGCATAAAGAAGCCAAGGAAAGATGGAAAAATCTCCAAAAGGCATCAAATTACAGATTAGACATTCTTATAATATGTCAACAAAAGTTAGATTTTATTTCCATCATTTACACTTTCAAAATAACAGAAAACAAAAAAATGGCATCTGTAAAAGTTTGGGCACCCTGCAGAGTTAATATCTTGTACTGCCCCCTTTGGCAAGTATCACAGCTTGTAAACGCTTTCTGTAGCCAGCCAAGAGTCTTTCAATTCTTGTTTGAGGTATCTTTGCCCATTCTTCCTTACAAAAGTCTTCCAGTTCTTTGAGATTTCTGGGCTGTCTGTCACGCACTGCTCTTTTAAGATCTATCCATAGATTTTCAATTATGTTGAGGTCAGGAGATTGTGAAGGCCATGGCAAAACCTTCAGTTTACGCCTCTTGATGTAATCCCCCGTGGATTTAGAGGTGTGTTTAGGATCATTATCCATTTGTAGAAGCCATCCTCTCTTTAACTTCAGCTTTTTCACAGATGGCATTAAGTTACCATCCAAAATTTGCTGAAATTTTATTGAATCCATTTTTTCTTCTACTCGTGAGATGTTCCCTGCACCACTGGCTGCAACACAAACCCAAAGCATGATTGATCCAACCCCATGCTTAACAGTTGGACAGAGGTTCTTTTCATTAAATTCTGTGCCCCTTCTTCTCCAAACGTACCTTTGCTCATTCCGGCCAAAAAGTTCAATTTTAACCTCATCGGTCCACAGAACTTGTTTCCAAAATGCATCAGGCTTGTCTATATGTTCATTTGCAAAGTTCAAACGATGATTTTTGTGGTGAGGACGTAGAAGAGGTTTTCTTCTGATGACTCTTCCATGAAGACCATATTTGTACAAGTATCTCTTTATAGTGGAATAGTGTACCACAACTCCAGTGTCTGCCAGATCTTTCTGGAGGGATCGTGCAGACAAACGTGGGTTTTGAATTGTTTTTCTCACAATCCTGCAAGCTGTTCTGTCTGATATTTTTCTTGGTCTTCCAGATGTTGCTTTAACTTCCACTGTTCCTGATGACTGCCATTTCTTAATTACATTCCGAACAGAGGATATTGACATCTGAAAACGCTTTGCTATCTTCTTATAGCCTTCTCCAGCTTTGTGAGCGTCAACTATTTTCAGTTTCAGTTTTGTAGACAACTGCTTAGAAGAACCCATGGTGCTGATTGTTGGGGCAAGGTCAGATGAGTCTGGGCATTTAAAACCTTTGAGATTGACATCACCTGGTCTTCCCAGACGATGATTGAGAACAATCCATGACACTGGCAGGTCTCAGCTTTGCAGAGGGGGGCAGTGCATGCTATAAATTCTGCAGGGTGCCCAAACTTTTGCAGATGCCATTTTTTTGTTTTCTGTTATTTTGAAAGTGTAAATGATGGAAATAAAATCTAACTTTTGTTGACATATTATAAGAATGTCTAATCTGTAATTTGATGCCTTTTTGGAGATTTTTCCATCTTTCCTTGGCTTCTTTATGCACATTAATACAAATCTTTAGCTGGGGTGCCCAAACTTTCGATCCCCACTGTAGCTCCTGCGTGAACACTGCTGCATGTAATGTGCTTCAAATCACTACATTCTGTAGACTGATATCTACCTTCTATATTTCACACTGCTCTTCTCTGCACATTTTGCAGTATGTTGTATACACCATGCTTCTTCAAGCTCTATGTTTTGTTTTTATACTACAATGTGCATTTCATACTGCAGTGTTCCATTCTGTTTATTGTGCTGTATGATCAATACTCACTGTTTTTTTTGGACTCCACTCGGCTTAATGTGCTGTCCATTCTATAATCCACATGATTCCACACTGTACATTATCTTATACTATATACTACTACATTTTGTACACTATGTTGTATGTTATCTAAATCCCACAGCTCTACTCATATATATATATATATATATAATATATATATATATATATATATATATATATATATATATATATATATATATATATATATATATATATATATATAATTTACTTTTGTACATCCTGAGCCTAAATGTGAATTAAACCTTGTGTCAAACACTTTTTTTTTAATTTGCAGCCCAACCCTGTGTGTTGAATATTTCACACCACCCAATACTGTACATTCTATAGTTTACACAACTTCACTATGTGTAGTGTTCTATATATTTTGTAATTGACGCACTGTGCTTCACATACTTCAAACCACTCCACTGTTCCTTTATGCACACTGTGTTGCACAATATACAGTGGGTATAGAAAAGAATCACCCCCTTTTAAAAGAATCATATTTTGTTGTTTTACAGCCTGAAATGAAGACAGGCACAGTTTTTTGTTTTATCTAGCTGTATGTTCTTAGTGCAACTTATTACATCCAAGTGAAAGATGTAACACCAATGTCAGAAATTTGTTTTTAAAAATTACTGAGTAGGAAAAAGAATCACCTTCCTCCTCCTAAAAAAAAAAAAAAAAAAAAAATGACTTGTAAACTTAATCAGGTGTAGCTAGTTACCTGCTCAGTGTCGCACAAAGCCATCTGACTTTCAGCTGTGGTCATTTGGATGAAAAGAGCTTTCCTGGAGCATTTCAGTCCCTGCTAGTGCAAACTGAAGCAAACAATCAACTATGGGTGGCAAGGCACTGTCAAAAGATCTCTGTGATAAAGTTGTGGAAAGGCACAAATCAGGAGATGGATACAAAAAACTTTCAAAGGCTTTATCAATGCCTAGAAGCACAGTGAAGTCTATTATTAAGAAGTGGAAGGTATTTGGTACAACACGGACCCTAATGCGAGTGGGAAAGTAATATCTCAAAAGACCATTCACAAGGCCAGATGGAGGAAATCCGGGATCCCTGCAATATAGAGTACCAGTGTATAACTGATGTTATCTTTTGAGAGAAGGGAACACATACACTTCAGACAGAGGCTATAACACATACTGAGGGGATTTTCAGAGAAGGGGATGTGAAGGTCCCCCATGAAGAGGAGGTCCCAACTTCAGCAGAAAAGGGAGGATTGTTATACCCCCAGAGAGAAGGGAGGGGGATTGGAGACCCAGGCACCCCACACAATACATACAGGAGAATATAAGAGGAAGAGGATGCAGAAGAGGGCAGGGCAAAAAGGAAGAGTTTTAGGACAAGGAATTTTTAATTCCGTGTTTTAGAATTAGATTATAAATATGCCCCGGAAAAAAGGTTGACAAATTTGAGGTTTTCATAGACTTGCAAAATTTTATGAAGAAGGTAAATATTAAGAAGTTTCAGAAGAGAAGGTTTATGAGCACACTAACCTGAGAAATCATTCAGTATTTAATCCTAAACCCACTAACAATCATTTCTCTGGGGTATTTAAAACAATGGTAGAACATGATTTCGAAAAATTGAAAGTAAAGGGTAAGAGGAATAAAAAGGACATAAAAAAAGGGAATTGAGAAATTAGAAAATAGAAAACAAGTTGTCATACAGCCTGCTGATAAAGTGAGTGGGGTGGTGATCCTTAAAATAGATTATGAGCAGGAATTAGGTTGGTGGACGATCGGGACACATATGAAGTACTAAAGGGGAACCCTACCAATAAATTTAACGCAAAATTGAAAGGAATGGTGAAGGTAGCCCAGAAAGAAGGCATATGAAAGAAGAAAGAAAAAAGAAGCCTGGTATTTGATAGAGGGATGTTGGATTCCTATCGCCCGATGCCCGGGACATGTAGTTCCGGGCGCCGAGCAGGTAGTTTCTTTCTACTGCCGATTGCTTCCACACAATGCCAGCCTCTCCGCGCCGCATGAGGTTTCCCGGGCTCTGCTTGGCCATCTGCAGGCCTGGCTCGCCGTCGGTTAGAGAGGAAGAAGAGCGAACAAGTCCGCTCCCCTCCCCCATCTTGTGTAACGTCACTTCTGGGTCCCCGTTGAGAGATTTTAATGAGCAATGAGGAAAGAGAAATCCCCAGTGGAGCAGAGGGGAGACATCCAGGGTCTTTTAGACCTTCGGTGCCTCAAAGAGAAACTGTTACCAAAAATCATCACCTATGTGATGTTTTTTTGTTTTTTGTTTTTTTATTGTAAAAAATGAAAGTTACACCCAAACACATACCATCCCCCAAAAAAATATTGTCTTTTTTTTAATTTAAAAAAAAAACCCCCACATATACGCATGTACAAACATAAAAGCACACACTGGGGCGCCTACGCATGAAACCGTCAATTGCGATACACGTTACATATCACTGCGCACGCCAGAATGAGAGCAATAGTTCTAGCACCAGACCTCCTCTGTAACGCTAAACTGGTGACCTATAAGGAGCTTTAAAAATGTCGACCTATAGAAAATATAGGGTACTGAAGTTTGTTGCCATTTCACGAGCACGCACAAATTTAAGGTTTGACAAGTTTGATATCTATTTACTCGCTGCAACCTCATCTTTTATATTTTACAAAAAAATAAGGCAATTTTATTGCTTTTTTGTGCCCTAAGTTTAACTTGTGGTAATATCATGCGACGTAAAAAATTTGAGCTACCACTATTTTATTCTCTAGGGTCTCTGCTTTCAGAAAATATATTTTTGTGGGTTTTATGTAATCTTCAGGCCTAAAATGATTTTTTTAAACCTATGCAAAAATGGCTCTAGCAGCAAAAGGGATAAAGTATAAGCCCTGACCCACCCTTTCCTGATGAGCGGCCAATCGGTGCTCATTACACTGCAAGGTCTCTCTCCTCCCTGCTAGTCCCGGGTGCAGTGCTGGAGACAGGCAGAGAGGGGAGGAGGAGATAAACAGCGCAATGTTAAGAACATTACACGTTTAAGTCGTCATAAAGCCTCTTTTGTTTTTAAAAGCCCCAGACATTCCTAAAATCACCTCCGATTTAAATATGGTTTTGGTTACATTTTTTTTATTTTTTTTTAATATATCTGGAAAAGTAGATTGAGGCCCCGATTTAGTCCTTGGACAAGTAGTCTTTAAAAAAATTTCCACACCCCTGTGATACCCGATGCCCTGAGGGTCCCGGTCATCTACCATATACCAAAGGTCCAAAAAGAATCCAACAAAACCCCCCGGAAGGCCCATTGTTGGTGGGGTTGATTTCCTGTTTTCTAAGTTGAGGGAGTATATTGATTACTTCCTTCAGTCCTTATCCCAAGGGTATCTTACATACTTTTAAAGATAGCAAGGATCTCATTAATACCACTAAGGAGATGAAAGTTGGACATAATTACATACTGGCCAGTATAGACATTCATTCGCTCTATATGAATATTAAACAGAGTTATGCAATTGAAGCAATTACATGGGCTTTACAACAAACTAGTTTAAAACAGAAGCAAAAAGAATTTCTAATAAAAGCTTTGGATTTAGCAATGCGTAACAAATTTTTTTGGCACAATGGAATATGTTTTAGGCAAAAGAAAGGGGTTGCAATGGGGCAAAGTATGCTCCCTCAGTGGCAAATCTTTTTATGAGTAAGTTGGAACATGAGGAAATTTTACAGAAAGACAAGACGGCAGTTCAAACTATATAGACAATATATCATGATACTTTTATAATATGGAAGGGGTCACAAGAATCATTTGAACAATTTTGAAAGGAAATGGGTAGCAATAGATATGGAGATTCGTTTTAAGAAAGCAGTAGTAGGGAAATGGTCTTTTAACTGTATTTGTCAGTATTTAAAAGAGAAGGGAAGTTATATATTCACACCCATTTTAAAGATGTTGATCGGAATGGGTATATACCCATTAATAGTTGCTATCACCCTAGGTGGCTAAGAGAGTCAGATGATAATTAGAAGAAACTGCAATTATGATATAGATTACAATACACAAACAGACATATTAATTAATACATTTTGTGAGAATAAAAGGGAAGGCCTCCTTGCCACTAAGAAGGGAAGTAGAGGAAATGAATAGAGGGGAGTTGTTAGAAATTAAAAGAAATCGAAAGATTATGTGGTAGCTTTTATTACAGGTTATAGTTGGCAATATAGAGAGGTTGAGCGTATAATTAGGAGGCATTGGCAGATACTCCGTAAGGATGAAAATTTAGCCAAATTATTACCCAAGACCCCTCAGTTTATATATACTACACCGCCCACATTGAGAACCAGGTTGGTTTAAAAAGGTCATAAACTCTCCTAAAAGAACTAGTACCTTTTTGGACCAAGTGGGATTTTTTAGCTGTGAATGATGTATCGCGTGTAGAACAATGTGCTAAAGAGTAAGAAAAACCACTTGTTTTAAATCCAGCTCCGAAGGGGGGATTATAAGATTAGGAAGTGTTACTTGTGGGAGATATGTAACTTTTCTTTTAGAATGTCTGTGCAAATTGCAGTATATAGGGAGGACAATTAGAAAGTTAGAGACACGTCTGGGAAAACATATCAATATATAAAAAGGGTATAAGAACCACAGCATGTCCAAACATTTTAGGTATCATAATAAGGAAGCCACATTTCTTAAATGTTTTGGTATAGATAGGGTTCAACCATATTGGAGGGGGAAAGATTTTAAAAAACTATATCGCAGAATGAAACACACCGGATCCACCAGGCACTTTAACCCACAAGGGGCTTAATATTGAAATTGACTTTCTGGAAAACTGTTTTATTTTCCAACTGGTAAAGTTTAGATTAGGATTAGAATTTACAGAGGGTTGTTATCGTTTCTTGGTAGATTATATTTGAAGTAATAAGGAAATATACAAAATAATTTTTCACTGTCATTGGAAAAATGAGCAATAGAGGGCAATGTAAAAAGTGGAAGCAAGTTCTATGTGTAATATAAGTGCAATTTTTGATCAAGACACTGTTTAAAAAGAAATTTAATTTTATATTTTTTTAAATACTTGATTCTTTTCTAATTCATTTAGAATATAATTAAGTAACAGTATATCGACAGCAAAGTGCTGTTCTCTAGGTCAGCATATCTATATCTGGGTGGAGAGGAAGTGACATTACTGTGAATGAAATGAAGTGAGTACAGGCAGTCCCCGGGTTACGTACAAGATAGGGACTGTAGGTTTGTTCATAAGTCGAATTTGTTCATAAGTTGAATCAGGCACTTTTATAAAGCACTAACTACTAACCAAACGACAGGATATTAGATTACGTTTTTGTAATAAGGTTACAGAAAGCAGTAAAACCTCAAGAGGCTCTAAACTGGTGTTTTGCATAAGAACTGCAGCTTGGACACATGTTTGCCTTAACATATTTAACTTTTATGTGCATGTAAATGTTTAAACATCAAATTCAACATTCAAATATTATACTGTAAACTCTTGTACAGTGTAGAGTACAACTTTAAACTATCTTGGCAGAGGATGGCATGTTGGAGAGGATTGGGCAGCAACAGTGTCTCCGACATCCAAATGTAAAAATACACTGTACTGTAATGTACTGTATGAGAGAACTCTGCTCTCCTTTACACAGCACACGCTGCCCCCTACCCCCCTGCACAGACGGAGGATCACTTCAGTGAGCAGCCTGACAGCCTCTCCTTTCCTCTCCCCGGAGGTGCAGACAGACAGTCTTAAATCACTTTGGAGATAGTGGGGGCAGACACTGCTAGCCCCACAAGTAACGAGCAATGGATGTCTCTGTCTCTTATGTCTCTCTGATGTCTCTTATCAGCTAGTCTCTTATCAGCTTGCTGCACAAGAATGCTGACAGCTTGACTTCCGGTCCCGAGGGAAGTGTACGTAAGTATGAGTATTACGTAAGCCGAATGTACTTAACTCGGGGACTGCCTGTACACCCATTTATACAGGAGCAGGAAGTGTATTGATTACAGGAACAGGAATTTAGGTGGGAGGGGCGAAACGCATTGGATGAGGCTTATGGTTTCTAGCGACGTCCCATCCTGTCCGTAGAACACACGCGATCAGCGACGCCCCAAGATTGTCTCGGCTTGCCTGGCAGGTTTAAGTTTGTTTTATTTTGATTGTAAGTGCAATACTTTATACAATTTTTTTTTTTTAAATAATAATGGCAGTATTACACTATAAGGGTATCCTCTGTCCTTTTGGTCCCCATGAGTTTATAGATAATACATTATTAATAACATGGCTAAATGGAAGGACTGATAATCAGCAGGATATCAGAAAAAAAGAGACATCCACCACCAGATAAATACTGCTCACATTATTCCAGCCTTTAAAAACCGCTTTGTACACATAATAAATAACCTTTCTGCCATCCAAGAAACGTCCAGGCTCTAACAGGTGATCCTTTCCCTTTTCCAAATGGCCGCCAGTCTACTTCCGGTTCCTGTGTGCGTCTGACGTCACTTCACTTGACGCGTTACGTCATCGACTTAATCATAAGGGATACGATCGTCAGACAAGGAAGTTCTATTTATACTCCTCCTCTACATAGCGCCGAGACACTCACCGCCATGTTAGAGAGGGGAACAGTGCCCTTACTATCAGGCATATGCTCAGAGGAATAAAACAGCGGAGAATCTTTGTACACATATAGCGCAATGCTCTACAATAACCATAATAACATAGCAATCCTATATACACAATAATATAAACTCATCTGACTATATGTCCTTACTAAGCTCCATATATATCAGTAAGTATGAAGATTATTTGTCTATTAGTATCTATATAGCACAATGCCCTACAGTAACAATAATAACATAGGATTCCTATGTACACATTAATATATAGTCATCTGGCTAAAATTATATTTTTAAATTTTTAAAAAATTAAAATTCTTTTTACAGTATAGAAACCCAAAATTTTTTAAACAAAAAAATTTTTTGGAAAAATAAAATAAATTTTTACATACAAAAATATTTTTTAAATTTTTTATTAATTATATAAAAATATTAAAAAATGTTTTTAAAATTTAAATTTCCCCCCTTACACTCCAATCTTAATAATCATTCTCTTTTAAACAGCCCCTTTTAAAAAATTAAAAAATAAAAAAATTCAGACCCGGGATCTAAAAATTCAAACCCTAGGTCTTAAAAATTTTTGTAGTTTTTATATACCCAAAAACATTTTCATTTTTTTAAAAATACCCTTTCCCCTTTTATCCCCCCCCCCCCCCCCCCTTCCAGTGTGTATAAAAACCTATCGATTTCACTTTTTTTAAAAACCACTTCGGGTCACATTTTTGTGACAACCCCTAAAATGTCTCAAATAGACAAGATTTTTTTTAAACCTTTTTTAATGTAAAAAAACCCATGTTCCCTTTTTTGTAACGGCCTCGAATTTTCGGGCCCTAATACTAAAAGGCCAAACATGGGCTTTCCCCCAATAAATACTAACAAAGGGGGTGGGTCCCAAGTAAAAAATTTCCTTTAAATTATTAAAAACTATTTCCCCTTCTACATGAAGAAAAAACCTGAAAAATCCCCTCTTGTTTTAAATATTGGTAATTTTTCAAATATAAAATTTTTTTTACATGGAAAAAAACCTTTAAAATCAAACATATGTTTTTAAACCTTTTGTTTGGAAGGAGTTTATTTATTTTCTAAAACTTTCCAAATTTTTAAATTTTTTCCTATATTTTAAATTTTGGTTTTTAAAAGGGAAAATTTTTTGGCCCCAAAAAAACAAAATTTTTTTTAAAAAAGGGGGCCCCAAAAATTTATAAAAAATGGATTAAATTTTTTTTAAATTTTGGTATTAAAAACCTAAAAAAAAAATGCATTTTCCCCCCCCCCTGTTATTTTTATTTATATTTTTTTTTAGTTTGGGGAAGTTTCATTTCTTTTTCCAAATAAAAACTTTTAACTACTTCAAATCTTGTCTTCCCCAAATTCCCCCGGGGCCCAAATCTTTTTCTATAAATCAATCCTTAATGATCTTGTTTTGTTCAATATATTTTTTTCAATCTTTTTACAATTTTTTCATGATTTCAAAAATTTGTCCCTTTTTGGTTTTTCCATTAATCCAAGAAAAAATGGGGGCCCCAGCTTTTTGTAGGTAAATTTAAAAACCTACATTTATATAAAAAAAAACCCAAAAAAATTTTGGAGATTTTTTAGTAAAAGCTTATTAATTAAAGTTTATTATTTCAAATTTTTTGGCGGTTTACACTTTTCTTGTAAAATTATATATATAATATATATAAATATATATAAAATATATTAAAATTAAAAAAAAATTATATATCTTGGAGGGACCCAAGGGGTTAGGGGGAAACAAAAAGGGAACTTTGGCTGATGAATCCGGTAGTCCCGTGGGGGGTTTTTTTATCCCTTGTGGAGATCTACAGGGGGGGACATTTTTCCCCCCAATTTATTGGGTTTCAAAATGGGATTATTATTTTGGATTGTTGGTAAGGGGGACACATTTTCCCTTTTTTTAATTAGAAGTGCACATTGTTAGGGTTTTCTTTTTGGGCACTTTAAGATTTATTCACATACACAGTGAAAGGGTTTACGGTTTTTTTCACAGTTTTTAATTTTTTTACTATTTTTTCACTGGGAAAAGTTTTTTGATGGGGAAAAACTCACTAGAGTAAGGGTTTACATTTTTTATAATTTGGTTGTTTTAAAAGGAGATAATGCAATATGTGATAAAATTTTTCTTTTTTTGAAAGGGAACCCTTATCGGGGAAATTTGGGGGGATAATAATTTTCCCTTTTGGGTGCATTTTTTTCCAAACCGGGTTTTTAACACAGGAAAAGGCATATTTGTGTTTAAATTTTTAAATTTTTTTTGGGATTGGTTTGGGGGCTTTAGGGATTGGAAATTTTACTTTATTGTGTTTATTGAGGAGTTGATTTTTAGCATATTCTGTATTTTTAAAAATTTACATCTTTGGGGGTTTAAAAGGGGTTGTTGTGCTGTGGGGGGTTTAATTTGTGTATTTATTTAGGAAAAAGGGGTATTAAATTTAAAAAAACCTCCAGTAAAGCCCTTATTTGCTCCTTGGGGAAAGCACGGGGCCAAAGATCCCGGTGAGTGTGGTTTAAAAAAGAGGGGGCCATAGAAAAAGAAAAATTTTTAAACCCCCCCCGCCCGGGGCCCCCCGGCCCCTTTTTTAAAAATTCAGGAAACCCCGGGGGCGGGGCGGGTTTGGGGGTGGTTTAGGAATTATTTTGTCCACCCCTTATGAAAGGTTTTAAAGGCGGTACCCTGTGGGAAAAAGGGGCCCGTTCCGAAAGAGGGGGCCGGGCCTTTTTCCCGGGGGTACCACACATGTGGGGCTGGGAGGGGCGCAAGGGGGCGCGCTTCAGCCATATTATTTAGTTACATGGACGCCCAAAAGTGGGCCCCCATCCCCTCGGCGTCAAAGGGCCGGGGAAAGGGGTTTTAAAAAAACTTTTAAAGACACCTGTCCCTTTACCCTTTTGGTTTAAAACACTGAGCACTTTGAGAAGAAAAGCATGCATATTCTGAATTTTTAAGTCCCAAATTTAAGGTTCATTGGGATGGGCCCTAACCCTTTTTGTTATTTAACCTGGAGTGCGTATATCATTTTCTGTTTAGGAAAAAGTGGGAACCCCACTTGAAAAAGCAGAACCCGGCCCAAATTTTGTATTTTTTTTTTCTCAGTTTAGAACTATAAATGAGTTCATTTTTGGTTTTATTTGGTAAACACGGGCCCTCCCTGGGAAAAAGCCCATTGCTCCAAATGGAAGAAAAGAGCCAAAGGGGGAAACTGGTAGAGGAGGTACCAAGAGGCCTACAGCAATGTGGGAAACAAATTTTCAGGAATTTATGACCAAAAAAAGGTTTTTGGGCATTGGGGACAAAAAATAAACACAAATTCTGAGAAAAAAAAAAAAACCCCGTATATTACGCCATTTGTAATCCCCGTAATTTCATGTTTAAATTAAAAAAGGCAAAAATTAACTACAGGGCATTCCCCTGCCTTTTTGGTCCCCCTGAGTTTTTACAGTGGGGTTCAAAAAAATAGCAGTCAGGGCATCAAAACCCCGATCAATCACTGTTTTTGGTAGAAAATGATATTTCCCACATGGCAAATAATTTTTCTTTTGCTGGTGTAGTAGGGGTAATACAAAATCCCAGAACCAAAAGTCAAAAACATGCAAGCTGCTGATTTGTGTAAATGAATCAAATAAAGAAAGGGGGAAATTCAAAAAATGCCGATGGAGTTCCCCAAAATTTTTGAGGTTTTTTCAAACTTTAAAAAAGGGGGCAATTATTTCCCTTAAAATTTTAAAGGGAAAGGGAAAGGAGGGAAAAAAAATTTTACAATTTTTTACCATTT
>CATNWA010004369.1:0-16036 GCA_951230385.1 Staurois parvus
ATAATTAATATTAATATGTGTGAATTGTCGCCTGAAAACCGATGATATTAGTAATTCTTCAGAGTAAAATAGATGAGATAAGCTGAGACCAAAAGATATATAAGTTAAGCTGAGACAGTAAATATGAATGAGTTCGCTGAGACAGCTATACCAGCTGAAGACTATATTTTAGGCATAGCTGTGTTAGAAGTCTCTAGTAAAATGTCAAAGGCATTAGGAGGACTCATTATTACTATTACATAATGTATTTTTTAATAGTATCTGTGTGTATTTAGTATACGTCTCTAACATTGATACATATATAGATTAGTGATTATACATTGATATGTTGAAAAGATATGTTCTTAAGCTATATTATTCTTTATATATGAATAGCTGAGGTTACATCATTAGCTTATAATATTATGTACATCATCATCCATATGTGCCTGTCCATCAAAAACATTATGTGAGTGTAGCCCCTCCCTTCTATGCCATACAATGGCTTTAGAATCTCTCGTTATACACTCATTCTGCATAAAACGTCCATTAAGATTGACTAGAGGACGAGAGCTGGTTCCGCTAAGGTCCACTGACACTCTGACACACATACATGTATCTAGGATGTTCTGAGAAAACAACAGGTGCGTGCTGCAAGACAAGATTCATCACTTCCATCTATTTCCGGCTTCTTCACAAAGTGTCTCGAAGGACAAGAACATGAAGGACAGAACAGCACATGGCCGGACACAGCTATGACAAGATAATGGTGACTTATCTTTAAAACTTTTGCTTGTTATTTCTACAGTAGTTTTATCTCCATGGAACTGTTTCATGATACACTTTACATTGTTATTTCTACAGTAGTTGTATCTCCATGGAACTGTTCATGATACGCTTTACATTTGTTATTTCTACAGTAGTTGTATCTCCATGGAACTGTTCATGATACGCTTTACATTGTTATTTCTACAGTAGTTGTATCTCCATGGAACTGTTCATGATACGCATTTTACATTGTTATTTCTACAGTAGTTGTATCTCCATGGAACTGTTCATGATACGCTTTACATTGTTATTTCTACAGTAGTTGTATCTCCATGGAACTGTTCATGATACGCTTTACATTGTTATTTCTACAGTAGTTGTATCTCCATGGAACTGTTCATGATACGCTTTACATTGTTATTTCTACAGTAGTTGTATCTCCATGGAACATGGAACTGTTATTTCATGATACGCTTTACATTGTTATTTCTACAGTAGTTGTATCTCCATGGAACTGTTCATGATACGCTTTACATTGTTATTTCTACAGTAGTTGTATCTCCATGGAACTGTTCATGATACACTTTACATTGTTATTTCTACAGTAGTTTTATCTCCATGGAAACTGTTCATGATACGCTTTACATTGTTATTTCTACAGTAGTTGTATCTCCATGGAACTGTTCATGATACACTTACATTGTTTATTCTCAGTAGTTGTATACAGTAGATACGCTTTACATTGTATCTCCATGGAACTTTCATGATACACTTTACATTGTTATTTCTACAGTAGTTTTATCTACATGGAACTGTTCATGATACGCTTTACATTGTTATTTCTACAGTAGTTAGTAGTTTTATCTACATGGGAACTAGACTGTTCAATGATACGCTTTACATTGTTATTTTACACTATTGTGTGATAGAATAAAATCACACTTCATTTTCCCGAGTCATCTTCTAGGACAGCTCACTTGAGAGATAGGGCTCCTCCCAGGAAACACCCGCTCCACCTTTTTTTCCCTTTATAGGCGTTCCTCTCTCCCATTGGCCCCCAGTTTTAGTGTTTCCTCCGGCCAGGAAGGGCTACGCCCGTTTTTTTATTTTTTATCTGGGCTCTCTGGCGGAGAGTACAGAGGGTCCCTGGCTGGGGCCCCCCCCCCTTCCTCCAAGCAAGGCAGGGGCCTTGTGAGGGGGGGGACCTTTCAGCCAGTTTCACTACGTTCGGGATGCCCGTTGTGGGGTGGGGGCGTCGGCCCAGATGGTCCCAGCGGGGCTCTCCAGGGGGGTAGAGCCCGCTCCGCCGACCGAGGCATTGGTGCCTTTCCCCTGCGGGGTTTCAGGTAAGTCTTACTGCTCCTGGATCCCGGCAGCATGGCCAGGAGGCTCGGCTGCGGGGCGGAGGGTCTACTTGGACGCTGCGATAAGCGCGTCACTACTCAATTCCGGGCGCCGGGTGTCGTCACTTGCCGGCGCAGGAGCAGGAACGGCCGCCGCCATCTTGGAAATGGGCGGCGGGCCGTGGAAGGAACCCGTGCCACGGCCGCTTCTCTTCCACCGGCGGCCGTGAGAGGGGGGTCGGCGAGGGGGGATCGCAGGGGGGGGGGCGAGCCCACCAGCCCCCCTGAAAACCCGTCGCCACCGAGGCAGAGTCTGCGGCGGCATGGAGGCAGATCTGTCAGGAGCGGGGGGATGGCCTGCAGTAAGGTAAGGGCCTTTGTTTGGCAACTATTCTTTTGTTTTGTACCCCCTCCTCCCCCCCCCTTCCCCCCCCCCATCCCCGGGATGATTGGGTAGCCCCCCACGCACACACAGCCCCCCTCTCCCCCCCAGGCCCACGGCTGGAGCTTTCACAGTGGTCACAGGGGGGGAGGCGTTGCTGTTACAGACGCCATGAACGCGTGTATCTCCTTTTCCCCAGATGGGCCCACAGGAGGAGGATAGAGGGGAGAAAGAAGCTCCTTGGTGAGCAGAAAAAGAAGTGTGCCACTTGTCGGAAGAAACTGGCGAGCTCCTGGAGGAAGCAGCTCTGCCAGGGGTGCATAGACAAGCTCATCAAGAAGGAGTCTGGATCTCTTTTTAAAGACTCTTCCTACAGAATATGACACAAAGAGATGTCCAAGACATTTCAAAGCTTCAGAGAACAGAAGCCGGGACCGGCCCAGGATGAGCCCCAACCGGGCACTTCTGGCACCCAAGAGGGGGGGGAAAAAGAGGAAGCTGGTAGCCGCCGGTAAGGGGACTGGGAGGAGGACGAACAGTCGGACACCTCAGACTCGGAGGAGGTGTGAGATTGAGGCTCAGGGCCCAAAGGCAGACAGGTTCCTTTTCAGGTGGAAGACACGGAGGACCTGTTTAAAGGTGATCTATGAGACCCTGGGTCTGGAGGCAAGAAAACAGCAGGACTCTCTCTCCACGACCAACTGTACGCACGGGGCTACAGGCAAAAAGCAGTCCGTACATTCCCAGTACACCCTGCCCTATGGTCCACGATCAGGAGAGAAAGGGAAGAGCCAGAGAAGAAGGCTTTCCTTCCCAAGAAACCTCAAGAGACGTTTCCCCTTTAAGGAGGAAGATGCCTCGGTTTGGGAGACTTGCCCAAAGCCAGAACGCCCCTCTCTCGAGGATCTCGAAGGACACGGATCTGTCTTTGAAGACGGTGGGTCCCCTAAAAGACCCGATGGATCGGAAAGTGGATGCCTTCCTGAAGAGGGCATGGGAAGCGTCCGCAGTGAATTTTAAACCTGCCAGTGGCAACGACCTGCGTGTGTCCAGAACCTGGATGTGTGGTTTGGGGCAGCTCCGTTCGCATCTGGAACAAGGCACTCCGGGGGAAGAGATTCTGAAGTCCCTTCCGGTGCTGGAGAAAGCGGTAGCTTCATCGCGGACGCATCAGCAGAGACCATCAGACTCTCTGCTAGATCTACAGCGCTCATTAAACACGGCAAGGAGGGCTATCTGGCTGAAATCGTGGCAGGGGGATCTGGCCTCCAAATCTAAACTCTTGTGGCCTGCCATTTGAAGGTAAACTCCTTTTCGGCCCGGAGCTGAATTCAGTCTGGAAAGGTCGGCCGACAGGAGAAAAAAGAGCTTCCCGGTCCCCAGCAGGCAGGTTGGACGGAAGGGGTTTCGGCCCATCCAGGCGATACGTGTCGAGGGAAGCTAGGTTCCAAACCCAGCGCCCAGGCTGGGGCGCAAGAAGAGGCAGGAACGATTCGGCCGAGAGGCAGGGGAGGTTTCCTTTTCAACCCCAGCCAGAATAGACCCAAAACCCAGCCGAAGTGACTGGAGAGGCCAGGTGGGAGCGAGGCTGGGGCGCTTCCACGCACAATGGCTAAGGATAACCCAGAACACCTACAGTTTCTGGAGGCCATCCACAGGGGGTACAGAATAGAGTTCACAAAGGGCCCCCCCTCAGAGATTCTTTGCAACCACCCCTGCCAAAGGACAGGGCTATGGGCGGATGCGCTGGGGACCTCCTACAAGATATGCTCAGTCAGAACGTTATCTGCCAGTTGAGAGAAGAGGAAAGGGAAGTGGATTCTTCTCCCATTTCTTTCTAAGGGAAAAAACCGTCAGGGTACTTACAGGATGATATTGAATCTGCGGAAGGTGAACGAGTTCGTGAGGCCCCAGCAAATTCCGTATGGAATCCATATACACGGTGAAGGAACTCCTTTCACCTGGGGTGTTCACCCAATGGCCTCGATAGATCTGCAAGATGCATACCTGCATGTCCCGATAAGAGAAGATTCCAGGAGATTCCTGAGGTTTGCGCTGGAAGGAGAAAAAGGGTCCGGTGCTATTTCAGTTCAACACATCCCCTTCGGCCTGTCGTCGGCCCCGAGGATATTCACCAAGATTTTAGCGGAGCCTTTAAGAGTTTTGAGGACTGGAAGGGATAAACATCATCCCCTATTTGGACGACCTGCTTTTATTTGCGGACACAGAGGGAGGCCTGAGATCGCACATCGAACGTACGATATCTTTTCTGGAAAGTTGGGGGTCGGGCTTATCAACAAAGGGAGAAGTCACAGCTAACCCCCTCCAAGAGGATTACGTACTTGGGGGGTACTTCCTGGACTCCGCACAGGCCGATCGTACCTAACATCAGAAAAAGCCCTCAACCTGCGGCAGGACACAAGGGCCCTCCGTGAGGATGTCGACCTGCCTACGGTCAGGACCGCGATGAGAATAATCGGGCGGATGACAGCGGCAATACCAGGGGTGCAATGGGGCGCAACTTCACTCCAGGGTTCTGCAAAATCACACCCTTTCCCACTGGGATGGCTCCCCGAGCAGGTCTGAGTTCCAGGATCCGCATCACGCACGAAGTGAAGGAATCGCTAAGGTGGTGGGGAATGGAAGCATCCTCACCTTGGAACGAGGAAGAAGTTGGAGGCTGGCCAACCACTGCGGATCACCACGGATGCAAGCATGTGTGGTTGGGCGCGCCCATATGGAAAGACGGCCTGGCCCAGGGCACGTCAATTGGGCGTGCAGTTAGACTCCTCCAGAGAGTCGTCAATATTACAGGGAGCTCTGTTGGGTGTTTTCAAGGCACCTTACGACAACTCCTTTCAGGAAAAGATAAGGGGGTCGTCCATACACTGAGGAGTGTCGCAGATTCTCTACAGGACCAAATACCACAGCTTGCAGTGGCTCGTCCAGATTTGAAACACGGCGGATTGGCAGGGAGGCAAACAAGGTCCCCAAGGCTTGATGGAGTTGGCCGGATCCCTCCTGAGCTGGGCGGCGGAGGAAAAACCTGGAGTTCATCACGGCAGTACATCTGAAAGGGGACCTGAACCAGTTGGCGGATCAGCTGCAGCCGAAGAGAGGTCTCCAGACAGAGTATGGTGCCTCAGCCAGTCAGCGTTCGATCAGATTTGCGGCCAGGTGGGCTCCCCCTCTATCGATCTATTGCCGCACGGCCAGAACACAAAGCGGGAAAGGTACTTCTGCCCTGCAGAAGGACCCCAAAAAGCCTGGAGGGGAGAGATTGCGGTAGCCCAGCAGTGGGAAGGAGACCTCCTTTATGCCTTCCCTCCATTCAGACTGTACTGCCGAAGGTGATACAGAAGATCCAGTTGGTCTCCTGCCAAAGTTATTCTGATCGCGCCTATTCTGGCCCAAGAGATCGTGGTTCCCACCGGTTGAAGGGCTAGCTCAGTTTTAGATCAACAAAGCAACCCTTGGATGATACCACCCACACTCGCTAAAATTTATCCTCAACCCAAGGGAGGGTGATGCCATAAACTCATCCAGAAGGGGTGCCCTGTCCCTTAGTGGCCGTGGTTCTGTGCGGGACAAGGCAACTAGCGGAAAGAAGGGGCTCCTCGGCTCACCAAGAGGTCGCGCTCGCGCAAGCGCAATCGCCACCCTCTTGGATAGCCTTGCCGGAAAGAGAGGTCCGACCGAACGAACTTGTACCGACAACCGCCGGTCTGGAAGAGTTTTCCGCCTGGGAAGGTCAGAATAACGAAACATAGCACCGGGGCATGCCATTTGGACTTTTAAGTTCTTGAATTCTTCAAGGCCGGGGGCACCGGATCAAGAGTTTGGCCGCCAATACCCTCAAATTACAGAGGTAGAGGCTATTCTGTCGAACTTTCTCGAGCTCTGAGGGTTGGCCTGGCAGACCATGACCCATTAAGTTTTTTAGTAAAACAAAATCAGATATCCAGAAGTTAATCAGATTCCTGAAGACCTATCTCCAGGCGACACGTTGCCCCGTCTTGACTCAAAATCTTCCACTATATTGGGACTACGGGCACAGTCTCTGAAGAGCTTTCAGCGGGAGTGCCTTTCGAACGCTGGGAAGAATGTTCGCCTCAGATCTCTTTGGACTCTTGAAATGAACCTTCCTTGCCTCATCGGGCACTAGTTTCTGCCCGATAAGAAGGACGGGTCAGATCTGTGTTGCATTGCCCTTTTCAGTGATCGAGCCGTACTGCACAATCTTCACTGGATAGAATCATTCCTCGCGATACGAAGGTTAGCGGCCTTTCCTACCTAAGGTACGCGGTCACAACTTCCATATGAGCTCAGGACAATAGTGTAATTACTCCTTCTCTGGAGCCTGATCCCGGGCAGCACGGTAGGACTGTAGGCAGGTTAGGATCGTAAGACAGGTGTTTGATTCACGGTACATCGATATCGCAAAAAGACATGGGAGACACTCGTCCCGGCTTTATCGTCTATTTCTGAGGGGGCCAAGGAAGGGGATTCGGTGCCTCCAAGGGCTACCATCAGACAGAGATGGATCAGGGACCGTTAGCAGTTCCGTGGAAGGTTACAAGTCGGAACGGCCTGTCACCACCCGCACCGACATTCTAAAAGTGCCCACTCCATATGAAGGACGGTACACTGTTAGCAGTCTCCTGGGCGGAAAAAGGTGAGGGGCCTCTCCCCAGGGACAGATCTGCGAGCAGCTCCGCACGTGGTCTGTTTCGCCACCTTTATATAATGCATTACAGGCTACTGTGATGTGTCTGTGTCAGTCATCAGATAAGGACAAGGCATTACTTGGCTAGGAAGTTCTCCTACAAGCAGGGTTGCCCGCCGCTCCTAATGTAGCTATTTCTATTCTCTCCTCTCAAGTGAGCCATGTCACTAGAAGATGACTCGGGAAGTCGCAGTTAATTTACCGTGTTAATGTATTCCAGGTATCTTCTAGGACAGCGTAAAGAAGACGGACCCACCGATTACTGTCTTTTGATCACACTGATTATGTCTACGCAGGGTATGTTGCGAACCTGATATGGGGGTACATGTACTTTTATTACTGGTTTTCTCTTTGTTTTCTCCTAGGCCCTTTTCTCGGTCATATTCTCTCATTATGACTAGGGGGCCATTGGGGCGAGAGAGTGCACGCCTATAAAAGGGAAAAAAAAGGTTGGAGTCGCGGGATGTTTCTCCTGGGAGGAGCCCTATCTCTCATGTGAGAGTCTTGTCTAGAAAGGATTCCGCTGGATAATACAGTTTAACTAGGTAAAATCAACTTGGCAGTTTCTTATTTCAACGGCTCTTTCATTCATAATCGCCTCCTCAAACGACCACTAAAGATAGTATTGTATGTGTCTTTACTAAATCCAAGGAGAGACAGGGACATAGTTCTGGGTAGTCTGTCTCTCTCTGATATGAAGGCAGGGACGGGACATCATGGGTAGTCTGTCTCCCCCCTCTCTCTGATATGAAGGACGGGACATTCTGGGTAGTCCTGTCTCTCTGTGATATGAAGGACGGGTACATTCTGGGGTTGTTCTGTCTCTCTCTCTCTCTCTGTCGACAATGATAAGGACCGGGACATTTCTGAGGTAGTCTGTCTCGGTCCTCTTAATATGAAAGGACGGGACATTGTATGGGTTAGTCTGTCTCTCTCTATGTTGATTGAAGGGATTCTGACGCCGGGACATTCTGGGTAGTCTGTTCTCGCTCTCTAGATATGAAGGATACGGGATACATTGTCTGGAATAGGTCTGTTCTCGACCTCTCTGATATGGAATGGACGGGACATTCTGGGTAGTCTGTCTCTCCTCTGTATATGTAAGGACGGGACCATTCTGGTAGTAATCTGTTCTCTTCTGATATCGAGAAGGACGGGGAACATTCTGGTGGGTAAGTCTGTCTCGCTCTCTGATATGGAAGGAACGGGATATTGTGGGTGTATGTCTGGTCTCTCTCTGATAATGAAAGGACGGGACATTCTGGGTATAGTCACTGTCTCTACCTCTCTGATATGAAAGGACCGGCGATATTGTGGGTATAGTATAGTCTGTCTCTATCTATGAATATGTAAGTGACGTGAGACCATTCTGGGGGTATTGTCTGTCTCTCTGTGGATATGAAAAGGACGGGACATTTCTGGGTTAGTCTGTCTCTCTCGTTATGAACGGACGTGGACTCTTTTTCTGCGGTAATCTGGTCTCTCTCTGATTATGAAGGACGGGACTTTTCTGGCGTAGTCTGTTCTCTCTCTGATATGCAACGGATCGGGACATTCTGGGATAGTCTGTCTCTCTCTGAATATGAAGGGACGGGTGTACATTTCTGGTGTCATAGTTCTGTCTCTCCTGTGATATGAAGGACGGAGACATTCTGGGTAGTCTGTTCTCTCTGCTCTCTGATATGGAAAGGACGGGGACCATTCTGGGTAGTCTCTCTCTACTCTGATTATGATGGAAAGACGGTACATTCTGGGTAGTCTGTCTCTCTCTCTCTGTGACATGAAGGAACGGGAATATTCTGGTCTAGTCTGTCTCTCTCTGATATGATGGTCGGGGACATTCTGGGTAGTCTGTCCTCTCTCTGATATGAAGGACGGGACATTTCCTGGGTATGTATAGTCTGTCTCAGACTTCGCTGTTTATGAACGGACGGGATACTTGTGGCGATAGTATGTCTGTCTCTACTCTGATAGTATGGGGGGGGGGGGGGTGTGGAAGGACGGGACATTTTTCTCGGGGGTTGTTAGTCTGTCAACTCTCTGATATGAAGCGACGGGATAATTCTGGGTAGTCTGTCTCCGTCTTCCTGATATCGAATGATCGGGACATTCTGGGTATGTCTCTCTTATCTCTCTGATAATGAAGGACGGGACCATTTCTGGGGTAGTCTGTCTCTCCTCTCTCCTGCATATGATGAGGGAAGGGAACACTCGCTGGGTAGTCTGTCCGCTCTGTGATATGTATGAACGGGTCATTCTGGGTAGTTCTGTGTACTCTCTTCATCTATCTGATTTGTAAGGACGGGACATTTCTGAGTGCTCAGTCTCTCCCTCTCTGATATGAAGGACGGTCATTCTGGGTAGTCTGTCTCTCTCTCTCTGTCGACATGAAGGACGGGACAATTCTGACTGTAGTCTGTCTCGGTCTCTAATATATAAGGTAAGGGCTACATTTCTCGGGATAGTCTGTTGACTCTTTTCTGATATCGTATGGATGGGACCATTGCTCTGGGTAGTCTGTCTCTCTTCGGCTTTGATATGATGTATGGGTACATTCTTGGGTAGTCTTTGTCTCTCCTCTCGATATGTAAGGACGGGACATTCTGGACAGTCTTGTATCGCTCTCTGATATGAAGGACCGGGACATTCTGGTGTAGTCTGTCTCGCTCTATGATTTGAAGGATGGGACATTATGGGTAGTCTGCTCTCTTCTGTTTAATGAATCAGGCGATGGGACATTTACGGGTAGTCTGTCCTCTGCTCTCTTGATCATGAAGGATGGGGGACTTTCTGGGTAGTCTGTCTCTCTCTGTTTATGTAGGGAGATGGGACATTTATGGGTAGTTCTGTCTCTCTCTCTCTGATTTGATAGGACGGGACCATTCTGGGTTGTTGGTCTCGCTCTTCTGATTAGGTAGGATGAGAGAACTCGTTTCTGGGTCAAACAATAAGTCTTGTATCGGTCCTTGATATGGAAGGATTGGATTATTTCCTGGGTTGTCTGTCTCTCTCTGATATGAAGGACGGGGACTAAATTCTGGGTAGTCTGTCCTCTCACCATCTCCCCCCCTCTCTGATTATGATGGACGGGACATTCTGGTGGTTAGGCTGGCTCGCTCTATGATGATGTAAAGGATGGGACATTCTGGGTTAGCTTGTACTACGCTCTCTGATTATGAAGGTATGGGGAACATTCTGGGTAGTCCTTGTCTCTCTCTGTTTTGTAGGGACGGAAGACAATTTGGGTAGGTCTGTCTTCTCTCCTGTTATTGTTAGTGACGGGACATTTCCTGGACTAAGTCTGTCTCATCTCTGATTCTGAAGGACCGGGACATTTCTGGCGCGTAGTCTGTCTCTATCTCTGATATTGAAGGACGGGACATTCTGGGTATAGTCTGTCTCGGACTCTCTGATATTGAAGGACGGGGACATTACTGGGTAGTCTGTTCTGCCGCTCTTCTGAATATGAAGGGACTGGGGACATTTCTGGGTATAGTTTGTCTCGGTCTCATGATATGAAGGATGGGACATTCTGTGGTAGTCTGTCTTGTCTCTCTGTTTTGTAAGGACGGGACATTTCTGGGTATGTCTGTCTCTGTCTCTCTGTTATGTTAGTAGTCGACGGGACATTCAGGCTTAGTCTTGTCTCTCTCTGATATGGAAGTGGCAGGAACGGGACAATCTGGGTTGTCCTGTCTCTCTCTGATTATGAAGGACGGGACATTCTGGGTTAGTCTGTCTCTCCTCTCTGATATGAAAGGACGGGTCATTCTGGGATTTACTGTCTCTCTCTGATATGTAAGGCCGCTTTTTTCTCTTCGGGGACCATTTTTGGCACAAACGAATCCATCTTTGAGGTCTACGTGTCATTGTGAGAGCGCGCTGTGGGGGGCGGACCACTTTTTGGGCGCTGTCCTGGAGTGTTACGTAGACCGAGATGAGCGGCACTTTTTGTGCCAGATACTATGGCGTATCTACAGGGATGAGGAGTTTCGATACGGTTCCATTGTGAGGGACCCGAGGTCTCGATAGAAGAGGTGGATCTGAGGAGGAGGATCGTGGTGGATCTTTTGACGGGTGCCTTGGGTCGATTAGGAGGTAAGAGATATAGTTATGCATTACAGGATTTCCTAAACTAGGTTTTCACTACGATGTCCACGTTCTCTTCTATCGAGGTGTTTGTCGTTGGAAACATTTTTGAAGCTGGCAGAAGAAAATTATGGGGAAGATGGGTATTGTGGGGAAAAATTCGATGTGGTTTCCTTCTCTTCTATTGCAGGAAGAAAGGTGATGGTGGTACCATATGTACAATCCGTCTTGCCAGGAGTCGCCTAGTTTGTGTTGGAGAAGGCTTTTTTGCAGACTTATTGTGAGGAGAATCTGCGGGGGGGTGATTAAGGTAAGGAATAGGTTTGGTATTTTTGGTCCGGGGATATATCGCTTTATTGGTTCGAAATTTTTTGAAGGTTGAGGATAGTGTGGGGGGGACGTTGCAGAGGCCCCGGGCTGTATTTAACTATTGGTGGATGAGCGGCGGGTTTCTCTGTTCGCCCTCCCCCCCCCCCCCCCCCCCTCCCCCTCCCCCCCCCCACCCCCGCTACCCCCCCCCCCCCCCCCCCCCCCCCCCCCCCCCCCCCTCCCCCCCCCCCCCTCCCCCCCCCTATGCGGGACTGCCAAGTTATCTGTCGCAAGTGCTTTCTTTATGGGCATACAAGTGCTGGAATTGCGACCAAGACCCAAAATGTCGCTTTTTGCAGCCCAAAATTGGGTCATCCAAGCAAGGGGAGAGTGTCGGGAAGGAAAAGTATGTGATATCTGTAGGAAGAACGGGATCTCCTGGCCGAGACAATGCGCAGGAAATTATTTTTTTATTTTTTTTTTTTTTTTTGGCTGACAGGAGGCAGGTGAGAGTGCTTTGGAGGAGAAAGATTTGGACAAGTGGCAGTGCTCGGATGTTGGATTATGGCAAGTTCAAGGAACAGCGGAGAGGCTGAGGGATAAACGGGGGCTCGACATGAGGAGGGGCTTGTGGAGCGCGGGGCCCCGCAGTAGCGGGCCCCTGGCTGGCGGTCCCGTCCATGTGCACCACCGGTCCAGTAGAAGCTGTCCCGGTTATGGTGTGAGACAGCCAGATGTAGAAGGCGGGAGGGTTGAGCAAAGGCAAGCGTGTCACGGGCGACCGGTGCACAGTGCTCAGGCCGAGGAAGCCGGGCGGGCTGCGGAAGATGTCGGTGAGGCCATCGTGGCAGACGGCTGTGAGGCGTGAGACGAGCGGTTCTGGAATGGTGCAGGAAGAGGAGACTCTTCAGGCCGTCCCCTCTCCCGTGGGGGGTTCGGATGACAGCCTGCAGGTGGGAAGGACTTGTTCGCCGGCATCTATGGACCGGGGGAGACTACGCAGTTCTTATGGATGATTTGTCCGTCTAGCCAGAGGACGAGGAGGAGATGCAGGGCGGCGGAGAGTGACGTCAGTATGGAAGACGTGGGCAGCGGTCTCTGTTTATCGCTACTGAAGACCATAGGAGCCGGATAGATGGCCCAGCATGTGTCCTCTTTGATAAACGTGCAATAAGAGATGGGTGGATGATCCCGGTGGGGGGAGAGACAGGTGAAAGCCTTGTCTAGTGCACGTTGCTGGGGATTCTCCAGTACTAGGAGACTAGGCAAAGCAGAGTGAGTGATGGGAGACCAGAATGAACTGTAAGCTGAGTTTCTGTGCTGTAGAGTGTTGGCGCTCAAGCATTGAATTGTATTGTGATGGCAGTTTGGCAATACAAATACTTTTTTCTCTTCCTATTTTACACGTAAAGGTTGAATCGCCTTGTCAGTTTCAGTTCACAGTTAAGGAGCATTAGATCTGGATGGAGGAGGGCCTATGCAGGAGTACTGGATCAACTGCGGAAGGTCCAAGCAGACGTTATTTGTGTGCAAGAATGTGGAGTGGAGAGGATTCCTGAAGGAGAGTGGCACTGATGGGGACACTCTGTTAGTGGGCAACCACGGATGTTACTTTCTAAGTGGTGAGGGGTGTGGCGATCATGCTAAAAACATGCAGATATGTACCGTGCTTGTTTCATGATACAGTCCTTGGGTGCCCTATCGGGAGGTAGGTGCACGATGTACAGTTCCTTGTCTCATGAAACGTACCTGGTGCGCCTGGAGAGGATGCATGATGGCAGTTCTTGTCTCCATGAAGTCCTGCGCTGCCTGGGAGGAGGATTAGCAGATGCGCAGTCTACTTGTCGTCATGAAGTCCTGGTGCCTGGAGGAGGAATGCTGATGTACAAGTGCTTGTTCTCAATGAAAGTCCTTGGTGCTTGGGAGGAGATGCAAGATGTAAAGTGCCTTGTACTCATGAAGTCCTGGTGACCTGGGAGGATGCAGATGGCCAGTTCTTGTCCCATAGAAGGTCCTGGTGCCGGGTGAGGCATGTAAGATTTACAGTGCATGTCTCAGTGAAGTCCTGGTGCCTGGGAGGAAGCAGATGGCAGTTCTTGTCTGGTTCGAAGTACTCTGGTGCCTGGGGGATTGCAGAATGTACAGTTATTGTCTCATGAAGACCTGGTCCTGCGCGAGGATGCAGACTTGGCAGTTCTTGTTTCATGAAGTCCTGGTGCCTGGAGAGTGGATGCAGATGTACAGTGCTTGTTTCATGAAGTCCTGGTGCCTTGGAGGATGCCAGATGTACAGTGAGCTTTGTCTCACTGAAAGTCCTGGTGCCTGGGAGGATGCAGATGTACACAGTGCTTGTCTCCTTGAAGTCCTGGTTGCCTGGGAGGATTGCAGATGGCAGTGCTTGTCTTGATGAAGAGTCCTGAGTGCTTTGGTGAGTGCCTGAGGAGGGATGCAGAAATGTACAGTGCTTGTTATCAATGAAGTCCTGGGTGGTCTCTGGGAGGATGCATAGATGGCAGTTCTTGTTCTCGTGCAAGTCCAGTGTGCCTGGGAGGAGTGCAGATGGCAGTTTCTTGTCTCAAATTGATGTCCCTGGGTGCCTGGGTGAGATCGCCGTATGTACAGTGCTTGGTTCATGAACGTCCTGGTGCTGGGAGGATGCAGATGGCCAAGTTCTTGTCTCATGAATATGTCCTGTGTGCCTGCGCGAGGATGCACGATGGCCTTGTTCTTGTCTCATGAAAGTCCTGGTGCCTGGGAAGGATGCACGTTGTACTCAGTGCTTGTACTCATGAAGTCTGGTTGACCTCGGGCAGGATGCAGATTTACAGTGCCTTGTCTGATGATAATCCTGGTGCTGGGAAGGATGCAGATGGCAGTGCGTGCTCTGATGATAGTCTCTGGTGCATGGCGAGGATGCTGATGTACTTGTTGCTGTGTCTCTTGAAGTCCTAGGTGCCTGCGGAAGGCATGCAGATGTACAGTGCTTTGTTCTCATGAAATGCCTGTGCCTGGGCGGGATGCAGAATGTACAGTCTTTGTCTCTTGATCTGTCCTGGTGCCTGGGAGGATGCAGATGGCAGTTCTTGTTTCATGAACGTCATGGTAGCCTGGGAGGATTGCAGATTGTCAGTTCTTGTCTCATGAAGTCTGGTGCCTTGGAGAGGAATGCCAGATGTTGTGCAAGTGCTTGTATCATGGAAGTCTCTGGTGAACTGGGGTGGATGCAGGAATGTACAGTGCTTGTCTGATGAAAGTCCTGGTGCCTGGGAGAGAGATGCAGATCGGCAGTGCTTTTGTCTGATGAAGTGTCCTGGTGCCTGGGAGATGCAGGATGTACTGTGCTTTGGTCTCATGAATTAGTCACTGGTGCCTTGGGAGGATGCAGATGTACAGTGCATAGTCTCAATGAAAGTCCTGGTGCCTGGGAGGATGCAGATGGCAAGTTCTTGTCTCGTTGAAGTTCCTCGATCCTGGTGCCTAGCCAAAGGAGTTGCAGATTGGCAGTGCATTGTTCTATGAAGTCCTGGTGCCTGGGGAGGTTGCAGATGCGTTTTTTCTTGTCTCGTGTAAGTCCGGGAGTCCTGGGGTGAGGTGCAGATGTACAGTTCTTGTTCTCATTGAAGTCCTGGTTGCCTGGGAAAGGATGCAGGATGGCAAGTTCTCTGACCTCTGCTGCAAGTCCTGGTGCTGGGAGGATGCAGCTGGCAGTTCTCTGTTCTCCTTGAAGTACTGCTGCCCTGGGAGTGGGAGGGTTGAGATGGCAGTTCTTGTCCCTTGAGTTCCTGGTTTCCTGGGAGGGTTTCAGATGGCATTTCTTTTCTCATTGAAAGTCCCGGTGCCTGGGAGGATTTCAGATGGAAAATGCTTGTCGAAGAAGTCCTGGTGCATGGGAGGATGCAGGGTGTACAGTTTCTTGTCTCGTGGGGTCCTGGTGCCCGGGGGGGATGCAGATGGCCTTTTTTGGGCCGGGCCTTTTGGGCCTTTGGGGGAAGGTTTTCCCCCCCCTCCTGGGAGGTTCAGAAAAGGGCCCCCCGGGCCCCCCGGCCTATGAAGGGCCCCCCCGGGGTGCCTGGGAGGAAGCCCCCGATGGTACAGCCTCGCTTGCCCCATGAAGGGGCCCCCCCGGCCCGGGAAGGATGCAGAATGGGCGTTCCCCTTGGTTTGGATGAGCGAAAAAATGGAAAAAAATTCCCAAAAAATTTTTGGGTTTATTCGGGAATTGTGGACAATTTTCGGGTTCGAGGGCTAATAAATTCGCTGGGGGTTTTTTAAATTAAAAAAGGGGTGTTTTAGGTTCAGAGGGGGCTTAATATTAGTGGGGAGAACACTGTACCTTAATTTAAATGGGCCCCTTTGGGGTTTTGCTGGGGGAAGAGAAAAAATACTGTCTGGGCAGTTTTGACATGCAGATGAAATGCCGTCGATTTTTAGAATCCCTGC
>CATNWA010004370.1:0-15970 GCA_951230385.1 Staurois parvus
TACAACCCCACACAATTTTTATTTTGTGTGTGTGTGTATATGTATATGATATATATATATAAATGTGTGTGTGTCTGTCTGATATGAGTGTATAATATTATATATATTATATAATTTATTTTAATATATACACATACACACAACACACACACAAACACAAACGTCCCTTCTAGCCAAATACCTGAGAGGACGTTAGTGGGTGTACCCTCAAACCTTCCCAGGAGACCAACGGCAAATACAAAAATCCAGCTCGCACAGCCAAATATTAGACTGCACTATTCTTCTATTAAAGGGCCAAAATGTCCAAAGAATGGCAAACTTTTTAACAGAATCCAACTATACCGATAAGTTCCTCATAGTTGTCAACGTTCGTAAGACACAGCTATGGAGTAATCCTCCAAGAAAGCTTCCAATACTGTTTCTCAACCCTCGAGCAAAATAATCCAAGCTGTCTAGCCCCATCTGGGTTCTTGCCATATACAGCTTGCAAGAGAAAAAGTATGTGAACCCATTGGGAGTTACGTGGAGTTTTGCATGATAGGGCATAATAATGTGCTCTGAACCCTACTGAAAATCATCTAAGTCACAACACATAGAAGAACAACAGTCTGCTGAACATAATACTTACACAAACATTAGATGTTGCCATGGTTTAATTGCACATAACATGTAAACATTCACAGTGCAGGGAGGAAAAAGTATGTGAACCTTTTGGACTTAATAACTGGTTGACTCTCCTTTGGCAGCAATAACCTCAACCAAACGTTTCCTGTAGTTGCAGATCCAGACCTGCATACAACGATCTGGAGTAATTTTGGACCCGGCTCCTCTTCACAAAAACTGTTTCAGGTGTAGCGACTAATTCTAGTTCTTGGGATGTCTAGGTGTTAAATCGCTCTCTTAAGGGCATGCCACAGCATTTCAACTCGGGTTGAGGTCAGGAACTCTGACTCGGGCCACTCCAGAAGGCGTATTCTGTGCCGTTTGCAGCCATTGTTTTGTTTGAATTACTTGTATGCTTTGGGTCATTGTCCTGTTGCATCACCCCATCCTCTGCGGAGCTTCAGTTGGCGGACAAGACTTATGGTCGTACGTTTTTCCTGAAAAATGTCTCTTGATAAACCTCTGGAATTACATTTCGTCCCATCAAAGACAACAATCGTCCAGAACCTGAGGCAGAACAAAAACAAGACCAAAGCCATGATGCTCCCTTCGCCATGTTTTTAACAGTGGGGGATGTGTTCCCTGCCACAGACACCTGGAGGATCACACAATTCGTACATTTTCGCACATAATTGCTATAATTTTCATGTATGAATAATACTTTATCACAGCTCTATTTACAAAGCTCTATCAACTTACAGTGCACGCAAGTACGCTAAAGGTTCCAACAACTGCCTCCTTATATATTCTCCAGATTTCTATATTTGTCAGAATCAATAGCATAGTTGTTGATATGAGTACTACGAAATCGCTGTGAAAATGCACGCATAACAGGTCCTGTATTTTCATGTTCCTGGTGTTGTGTATCATATGGATCACAGATAATAATATTACACTATATGTCATCAATCCTCCGGAAGCTTGTGCTGGCTGACCTCCATCTTTCCTTGTCTGTATAGTGTGGTGTGGGTGCGAGGCTCAGAGCCTTGCACCTTGTCTGTGGTGGCATTGTTTGCTGTGATGCGGCTCATAGGATCTTTTCTTTTGAGTTAGCTTTTTAAATCTTTTTTTTTTTTTTTTTTCGAAGGGTATTGATAACCTAATTTGACATCATTTAAAGCCCAGTGGGCCTTGTATGCTTATCCCGTCGTTTGGAGTAGGTCTCTTCCAGGCAGGGGAGAACGGGTCAAGGGTTTTTTTTTTGCATACGCTTACTGAGGTAAAACCTTTGTGGAGAAATTTGTTTGGCACCTTCTATCCCTTGATCGATCTAAACTGTAATTAAAAGGCGGTGGAGACACACAGAAATTCAAGGAATGGAATCTATATACTCCACAAAGGCCATGTGAGTCCATCCCAGGGGTATATGACATGGGCAACACTAGACTTTGAGGGGGGATGACATACTTCCATTATTCCCTATTGGAGTTATCCAAAAGTTCCTCAGGTTCATGGCAAAGGGGTCCCATTCCAATTTAATGCACTTTCCCCTTTTAAGTTGGCATCTGCCCCCAGGATTTCACCAAATTTTCCCTTTGAGGCACTACAATATCTAAGGTCAAGAGATAGAAGTTTTTTCTTACTCACATTCTGCCTACTCTTCGCAGATTTGGGGGATATGTCGATGCAAAACGTGGGCGTAACCTGGAATATTTGCAAGGCCTTTGGCTGGCTGATCAAATTGGAAAAATTGCAGCCATGTCTGGCACAAAGGATGAATTTTTTTTTTTTAAGCTGTTATCAATGCAATGAAGGGCAAAGTGCTGATATTTTACACAAGCCATCTCAACCTGGTCCTAAGATACGTTTTGTCTATCTGGGGTGTTTTGAGCCTGGGGTCTGAAAACAGCAGCTATCCCAGGAGTCGGTTGGCACAGCTCCACACCAGGCCTGCCAAAATTACGTTGTCTCGATTTGGGATGGGTGACAGGAATCTCTGGACAGAATGAGAAATACTCATTTCCCGAAGCTTCTGAAAGAGACCTCTTCAGAGCTAAAGGATTGTCTAGCCGAGTAAAAAAACAGTTTGGACAGCAGAAAGCATTCCACCCAAAAAAACCCTTTTTATGGAGGGTATGGGAGTATTCTCATTTGGAGAAGGGGTAATAAAAGAATGGGGGGACCAATTTGTTCCTTTTGGTTCTCAAGGTGTTTTTTTTTTTTTTTTTTTTTTTTTTTTTTTTTTTTCCAGGATGGAGCAAACGCCAATTTGGCAGGCGGGGACCCTAAAAAAAAGCAGCTCTCAAACTTTTTTTTTTTAATATAGTTGGGAAGAGCCCCTAGTTGAGATCCTTCGATTGTTAACACTAAAAAACCGTTGCTTTTTGTCTTGGCTAGGAAGGTCAGTGAAAATCCAAGATTTGTTTTGAGTTTAGAAAGATACTGTACAATCTTGCCAGACAAAGTGATCGTGTCTGGACCCTGCTTTTTTACAAAAAGTTTTTATTAGACGTCACGGGAAGTCCGAATTCCCTCCCTTTTTGTGTGGTGAACCCACAAGAACAAAGGAATCACAAGTTCAACAAGATACTGTAGATATTAGATACTGGGGTGCATTGAAACCCTGCCCCCCCCCCAGCAAACTATTTCTAGCCAGTCCTCTCAAAAGCTGTCCTGGAAGATGACTTGGGGGAAAAAAACATTTTATTTTATGGGGTTTAATGCAAATTTCAAAGGAATCGCCGGGGACAGCACAATACCCTCCCCTGTCCTGGTTTTGTTCTTATTTTTTTTTGCATTTTTGGTTGTCCTCTCTGGGTATGTAAACTTTTTTTTCCCCTTTTTGGGTTATTGCCCAAAACTGAGGGCCGGGGTACTACTAGGCTTTTTTTTAATTTTGGGGTTTTCAATTTGTTAACCAAATAGTTCAATTTTAATATTTTCAGTTTATAAAAAAAAGACCCAGTTGTCCCCAAAAAAAATTGACCCTTTGTGTTGTTTTAAAACTACAGGCTTTAGTGACCTTAGTTTTTTTGTAGATGTGCATGTGAGTTGATATCAGACATTAGCAGTGGAATCCTTTTTGTAAAAATTCTTTTTAAATTTTTTCCCCAAAAATCAAAAATTACAAAGAGCATTTTAATTTTTATTATTATTTTTATACAGTATTTAAAAAGGCGCCAATGGGTTCGCCCCAGCGCTTTTACATTAAAAAGGGAGAAGAACATGGGGACAGAACAATACCAATACAATCCCAAAACATGATTGATCAAGGGCCCTGCTTTTTCCCGAGCTTACAATCTAGGGGGGAGGGGGGGGGGGCACGGGGGTTTTGGGGGGTTTAGCCCTGTGGGGGATGGAGTGGTAGGAATTTTTGGAGGGGGGAGGCAATTTTTAAGCGGGGGTGGGGTGGCTTCCCTGAAGGGGGGGGTTTTTCGGGGGGCGCCAAAAGGGAGAGGGGGGATTTGGGGGTTTTTTAAATTTTGGGTTGGGGCGGGTCGAGGAGGCCGGGGGTGGGGGTACACCCGGGAGAAGTCCTGGGGGGGGGGATTGGTGGGGGAAAAAGGGGGCCCAGGGAATTTGGGAGAGAAGGGGGGTTCTTGTGAGGAGGGGAAAGGGCTTTGGGCTTGGGGGGGTACTTGGATATTGGTCAGGTGAATTTTTTTCGGGGCAGTAATGGTGGACAGCTTTGTACGTCAGGTTAGGTTTTTGAATTTAAACCGTTTCGCAATGGGGAAGCCGGGGTGGGGGGGATTGGCAGGGGGGGGTTGGGGGACGGGAGGGGTTTGGAAAGGTGAATGATCTGGGCAGCCCTGTTAGGAGGGACTGAAGGGGGGATAGCCAGGGCGAGGAAAGGCCAGTGGGGAGGGAGTTGCGTAGCCCAGTCGTGATATGATGAGGGAGGGAAATGAGCTTTTTTGTGGTTTCGGGGGGTTAGGAAAACGGGGGGGAATTTTGGCGATTTTGGGGAAAAGGGTGGAGACCCTGCACATTTTGTTAAAGATTGGATTTGGGGGCTGGAAGGATGGGTTTTGGAGTCCAAATGAAAACCCCAGTACCGGCCTGCAGGGGGGGTTTTGGAATTGAGCGTTTTTTTGGATTTGACGGAGAAATCAAGGGGGGGGTTGGTTTGGCCGGGTTTGGGGGGAAAAAACAAGAAATGGGTTTTTGGGAAAAGGTTCTTTTAAGGAAGGGGAACACATCCATCTATAGGGCCTCATTGGGTGGTGTTTTGGGGCTGGCCCGGGGGGGTAAATTTGGGGGGTTGAGAGATAGTTTTGTTGTGGGCCCCCAAAAGGGGTGGTAGTTGAAGCCGGAAGTGTTTTGATTGGGCCCAAAGGGGGAGGTATAGATGGAAAAGAAAAGGGGCCCGAGGACGGGACCCCTTGAGGGACCCCAAAAAGGGGGGGAAGGGGGGGGGGAGGGGGGGGTTTGGCTGTGGGGGCCATTTAAAAAAAAAAAAGGTTAAACCTTTTTTTTTTTTGAAAAAAAAAAAAAAAAAGCCCTTTTTTTTTTTTGTTTTTGTTTGAAAAAAAAAAAAATTTTTTTTTTAAAAAGGTTTTTTTTGAAAAAAATTCCAAAAAAAAAGGAAAAAAAAAAGGAGAAGGAAATCTCTAAAGGCCGAGGGAGTGAAGTGTGGGGAAGGGGGGCGGGAGGGGGGGGGGGGGGGGGTGAGGGAGTGGGGAGGGAAGGGGGGGAGGGGGGGGAGGGAGGATGGGTTAGGCAGGGGTAGGGGATGGGGTGGGGGGGTGGGGCGGGGAGACCGGTGGAGGGGGGGAGGGGGGAAGGAGGGGGGGGGCCGCGGGGAGGAACTGGTGAGGGGGGAAGGGATTGGGGAGGGGGGGGGGTGGGGGAGGTGTGGGGGGTGGGATTGTAGACGGAGGTGACGGTGCGGGAGTGGTGATGATCTTTGGAGGGGAGTCCGAGTATGTGGGGGCTGAGCCTGGGGAGGGCGCCGGGGGGGGGTGGGGGCGAGCCGGGGTTTGAGTAGCTGGGTAGCGAGTGGCGGGGGAGTAGAGGCCGCTGTTTGCGGGGACTGTGGCGAGGTGGGGTCGCGAATGCGGGATGGGGGGGAGGGAGGGTGAGGGGGGGTGGGCGTGGAGGAGGGGCGGGGGTCCTGACCGGCGAGGGGGAGGGTGTCGGAGGGGTAAAAGGCTTGTTTGGTTTTGGTTTTGCGCATAGCCCGCTCTGGGGCCACACTTTGTCGTTTAAAGGGTTTTTGGGTTGGATCAGTCTGCCAGGGCTGGATTTGGTCGGGGTCTGGGGGTGCTGGGGTTTTAAAGGGCGCTAGTGAGTCAAGGGCTTTTGGGGGGAGCGCTTTGGGTTGTAGGCGGCCCAAACCCAAAGTCGGGGCAGGACAGGGGGGGGGAAAATGCGGTCGTGGAGGTTGATCACCTCCAGAGTGGGGGGAGGCTTTTTTAAAGGTTGCGGAGGTTTACGGCTTTTGTATTTGGGGACTTTTGGGGGGGTGGGGCTTTGGGAGGACGAGGAGATGGGGAAAAAAAAGGGTAAACGGGTTTGGGGTCAAAAAGGGGGAAGGGGGGGGGGTTTGTGAGGTTGTGGGGAGCCCCTCTTGGGAGAAGACAAGATCGGAAATTTCCGTGGGAGTGGGGGGTTTGGTTTGTATGCCTGGGGAAAGTGCAAAGGAGGGGGGTTGGGTGGAGGGGGACGGGCGGGGTTTTTTGGGGTTGTCGATTTTGGGAACAGGGATTTTTTAAAATTTTCCCCAAAAATTTAAAGGGGGGTTTAGCCCAGGGAGGGGAAAAGAAGGGTACCCCGGGAGGAGAAGTCACCCCGGAAAGCGGGGTATGGACCCCAGGAGGCCGGTTTTTTATCACAAAAATCTTCGGGGGGGGTTGGGGAGAAATCGGCCCGCGTGGGCCCGAAGGAGGAAAAAGGATGGGGGGGGGGGGGTTTTGGGGGGAACGGAAGGTCCCTCTGCGGTGACAGGAGCGGGCCCAAACCCCCAAACCCCCTTTACAAACCGTTTGGCCCTGGGTGAGGGGGCCCGGGGTAAAACCCCTCCATAGGGGGAGTGCAGCGGGGGGGGTAATTCGTGGGCGGGAAATCCGGGTTTCCTTTACCCGCCAGGGGGTTGGGGGAGCGGGAAAAAAAGAGGTCGGGGAGGGCGGTTTAAGCTTGTTGAACACCGAAGGGGGCCTTTTCAGGATGCACATAAAAACGGGGGGGAAATTTTTTTGGGGCCCGGGAAAACAGATACTAAGTTGCGGGGGGTTGCAGTGGGACGTGGGAATTGGGAGGGGGTTTTGAGGGGGTGAGGGAGGTGGGGGGGCCGGGTTTTTTTTTTTGGGAAAAGCCCCCCCCGGCTGGGAGGAGGAAAAGGGGGAGAAAGGTGGCAGGGGGAGGGGAAAGGGAAAGGACTTTAAAAAAATCCTAGTGGGGGGTTTTGGGGGTTCATTGGGGGGATTGGAAAAATAGGAGGAGGTGGTGGGTGCCAAGAGGGGTGGGGGGAAGCAGGTGAGGACACGATATAAAAAAGGGTTTGGGAGGGGCAGAGGGATTAGTAAAAGGAATTTTGGGAACGGAGGAGAGGAAAATGAGAAGGGGGAAAAGGTGGAAAAAACCCTTTTGGGGAGGTTGAAGGGCATAGTGGGGAAAATGATAGCAGTGAGGGGGAAAATTTTTTACAGGTTGTGGGGGGGAGAGGGGTAGAGAAATGAGATTTGGGAACAGGGGAAATAGTAATATGGAAAGGAAAAGGGGGCGTATTATATAAAGGCACACAGGGGTGGGTCTCAGGAAATGAAAAGGGGTTTTCCCGGGGTTTTTTGCTTGCAGTCTTCCAGCATCCCAGTAGACCCTTTTTTAATTTTGGGTTGTTTCTTCCTGCTGCTTAATTTCCCCTCTTTAGTTAAAACTGCTGCGTTTAACTGCTTTTCTATCCCACTGGGTTCCCCGGAAGCCGCACCCCAATCTGAAGCAGCACCCCATCAGAGACTTTTGCCCCATCAGAGATCTCCCCCATGAGTTTGTTTTCAAAAATTTAAAAGGGAGTTTGCTAAAATGAGAAATTAAACTCGTTTTCCCAGAAATGTCATTGTTGTAAAGGGGGGGTTCCAGTTTTGGGAGGGCCCCCAATTACAAAAGGGGGAAAATAATAGCACAGGAAAAAAAAAGTGTGTTCAAGGATAAAAAGACTTGAACATTTCATATACTTTAATAAAAAGGGCACCTTTTTTAGTACTGTAGACATTTAGCATGCGGTTTATCCCCCTGGCGGGTCCCTTTTTTAGTAAGAATGCCGAAGAACAGAAAAAACGGTTTGATTCAGCAGGGGCTACTGGGGAAAATTTAAAAAAAAGTGCTCAAATGCGGGAAAAATGTAATTAATCTTATCAACCGGTAAGAGTACCTATCTTTTTTTAACTGACTACTTCATGTATATTGCCCATATTACAGGGGGTTTGAGAATAGAAATTTTAAAATATTCTCCCATGTTTAAATTTTAAAAATTTTTTAAAAGGGCCTTTTTTAAATTCAGGTTTTTTTTTTTTTTCTGGGACCGTTGGAGATGCTATTTCGGATATGTTGGTTATTGAAGAAATGCTTTCCCAAAAGGGTTTCTCAAAATACAGAAATGGGATAAAAAATTTATACTAAACCTCCCTAATCGCAATTTAAAAGGGGACAGAAGAAAAAATCCTGTGAAACGTGTTTTGGGGTGGGGTTTTGTGTGTGGGTGTGTTGAAATTTCACCTTCTGGGCCCTTTTTTTTGTGAAAATTGAAAAAAAATTTACGTACACACCCTTAACCTTTTTGAACATAGATATTGACGTTTTAAAAAATTTTTTTTTTTTTTTTTCCCCCGGGGGGAGAATGAAAATCCCCTTTTTCTTTTACCTTCATGTAAAAAGGCGGGGGGGGGGGTTAGCTTCCCTAAACTCCCTCAGCCCCTGGTTTAAAAGGGGGGGGGGCCCAAAAAGGGGATCTAAATCCTAGAACTTTTCCTCATTTAAGGGGACCTTAACCAAAGGGTTTTAAACCAAATTGGGGTTTTGATGAGCGTGATGAAATTTTGGCAGCCCGGGTTTTTTTTTGGTTTATATATTTTAAGAGGGGTTTTTGGGTTAATAAATTTTGGGGGCCCTTGAAGTTCTCTTATGTCCCTTGCAAAACCGCCTCCCCTTTTTTTTTCCCTTTCCCTACAAAAGGGGATTGATGCGGGGTATGGGTCCCCCAAACCGGGTTTAAAGTGCCACAAAAAATTTAATTTACCACCTGTTTTTGTCCCCTAAAACAGACTTTCCTTGAGAAGTGACCTCATCCATTTTTTTAGAAATGTAAAAAAAAATAACATTTTTAACCCCAAAAGTAGACTGACTTTGGGGCTTTTTCTGAAATAATGCAAAAGGGGCAAAATTTTTTTTACATGGGTTCATTTTAAATTTCAAAATTTTTGTAAAGGGAAATTCCCTTCCTCTCCCTCGGGTATCTTTTTATTATTTTGTGTTTTATATTTTTGGGCACCTTAAAAGAAAAAACCCCCACTATTTGGAAGAGGATTCTCTACTATCAAAGAATCGTGAAGTTTCCCTGTGGGTAGGCCAATCGGACAAAAAAGCCCACCAAGAGCCCCCTTTTGTGTTCGGATTTACTTTCACTTTTTAAAATGTCCATTCTCTGCTTGTTTCCCTGTTAAGGGTTGGCCATGAAAAAATAGTGCTGAATTCCTTGTTTGGGGGGACTGTGGCACAGCTTCGTGCTCTTTCCCCTTTCCCCCCTTTCCATTGGGCTATCAAAATTGGCCATGCCAACCCCCTTTCCCCGCTTAACCCTCTGTATTTGGGTTTTATGAGTGCCTTTAAGCCTTTTTTTTCATACCCTTAAAACCTAAGTTGCTTTTTTTGCTTTGTGGTTGCAACATATCTTTTTTTTGGGGACAGAAGGGGAAAAGGCCCCCCTGCAATTTGGGGGACCCCCAAATCACTCTCCCCTAATGGGTTTCCCGGGAAAATTTTTTTTTCCCGTTTCCTTTAAGGGGGGGTTTTCTGCAGCATTGAATACTGTTCTTGAAAGGTTATAGTCCCAACCCTTTTGAAGGGGGATCCCCCTAGGGGTTTGGGGGGTGGGGGAAAGCCCTCAAACCCTTTCAGCCAGGGGGGGTCCCCTTTTTCGTCAGGCAAGGGCTTTGTAGTTTCCCAATTACCCGCTCCTGGCTGGGGGCTAACCATAAGGCTTTTTAACCCGGTTTTAAAGCACCATCCCCGCAAAAAAATTCTTTTGGCTGATCTGCCATGTCCCTAGTGGGTTTTTAACCAATTTTTTGAGTTACTACTTTAACTTTGGGTTTGAGCCCTTCTTTCATTAAAAATCAAAGGGAAAAACTGGTCCCTCAGGTTGTCTTTTTCCCGAATAGAGACCTTTTTTTGGAGGGCACCGGGTGTGGGCCCCTTTTATATTCTAGTTTTACTGCATGCTGAACCGAATTCTCTACGTCACTAGAGCATTCCCCTGTTAACATCAGAGGAGGGGGAAAAGGGCTAGGGTATGGCATATAGAAACCCCACTAACAAATACTTCACACTCTGAGTGGGATGGGCTTTTTTTTGGCCCTTTATCCCTTTCCCCGAGATTTTAAACCCGGCCAAGTTTTTTTGGCCCACATGGAAAAGCTCTTGGGTTTTGGCCTCCCTTTTTGTGGCTTTTTACAATTTTAATTTTTAGGGATCACATTCTTTAAATCTATAAATCTTACTATGCTTTGGGAAAGGGTTTGGATATTCCATTAAGGTTTTTTCATTGGGCATCTTTCCCCTTTTTGAAACATGTTCAAAGGTAAAGGGGTGTCTATCTTGAAATTTTTAAAATTTTTCGTTCGTTATACCAAATGGTTCCCCCTAAGGGAAGGGGTTTTCAAACTGATGCCCCTTTCTGTTGCGAAACCCACAAGTCCCATCATGCCCCCTGTCTTTTTGGGGGTCATGTTGTTAAATGTCATCTTGCCCAAAAACCCCATGGGACTTGTATTTGCAAAAAGTGGAGGGGTGCCCCGTTTGAAAACCCCTGCTCTAGGGGGTTTTTTAGGTTCTAGTTCCCCTTTTTTTTGGTTTTAATTTGGAAGACCGTTTTCCCAAACTAGGGTTTTTTTTAAAAAAAAAAAGTAAGTTTTTTGCAGCCCCTACAGTCGTAATTGATGACAGGGTTTTAAAAGTCGTTTTCCATAACCAGAAAAAACCCTTAAAATAAAATGTTGCACCCTTACTTAAAATTGGGGTAATGGAAAGAGTGCTTGAGGGGAAAAGGAAAATGTACATTTCCATCCTTTTTAAATTTATGCACTGATGTTTTATTTGACATGCATTTTCCCAGAATTTACTGTGCATTGCTTTTTCACTTTTAAAAAGCTTTCAGGTTGCTTTTTTGTGCAACATGGGGCAAAAAGCAGCTTTATGGGGTGGGAAAAGGGCACATTTTGGAAATTTGTTTTTCGTTTGCCCTTTCCCTTAATTTGCGTTTTTGCTTTCTTTCATTATTTTAAAAGCCAGAGATCAAAACCCGTTGCCAGTGTGAAAGGGGCTCTTTTAAAATGGCAAAGGGGAAAGAATTTGAAAAATTAAAAAAAACCCAAAAATAAAAAATTTCCTTCTACAAAAGGGTGAAAGTTTATCAAAGCCTGCTACAGGAAATGTATCTTTATTTTTTTTATGGGAAAGGTTTAAAAGGGTTTACCAAAATTACTGCAACCCCCCCAGGAAATACCTTCCAGAAAAAAGGGTAGTGACCCCGGTCACAAAATTGACAGTTTTTAGAGGTGAAATGGAAAAGTTTCTCAATCCCTTGACTTTAAAAGTCCGGGGTGGGGTTTCCCTGATAACATAAGGAGGGCTGGGGAAAATGAAAAATTCAGGAATTTATGAATTTTAAAAAGTCCCTTTGGGGTAAAGGGTACCTGGACCCTTTCCCCTCCGGAGATTATTTAAAAAATTTTTTTGTAGACGAATCCTTGAAAGGAAATGGGAGGTACTTGCATTCATTTTTTAAAATTGGGCCAAAAGCTGTTATGGTAGAGCATTTACCCTTTAAAAGGGAAACACCTGTACTCTGCTACATAAGGGAAATTTAAAAGGGGGAAAATGCCAGTGTATATACAAAGGGGGGTAGTGTGTATAAAAAAAATATTTTAGTAAAACCCCTTTACTGTAAAATACTTTCAAGGTGAGATTAAAAGGGAAAAAAAACTTAAAAAGAATTAAAAATTTTTAATCTTTAGTCCCCTTCTTTAAATGTCCAAACATTTGAAAATTGTGATTTCCCATGTGGGTTTATAAACGGCCAACAGCATACGGGTAAAAATGTTGCTCTCAAAAAATCTACCTCCAAACAAAAGGGAAAATTGCGCCTGTAAGTTCTATCCTACAAGGAATTTCTATCTCAGGTACTCCAAAGCCCTTTTTTTAAAACCCAGGGACTCTCCCCACTATTGTGCCCCACTCCCAGCCAATAAATTTGGGGGTTTGGTTCCTTTAAAACTCCAAATTCCTTAGGGGGCTTTTACTTATGCCCAAAGGGAAAAACAAACAAAGAGCCTCCCAAATTTTGCGTAAGATAAAATTTTTTTTTTTGCAAGTTTTTACATTGCTAGTGTATTTTTCCCTTTTAAAATGAAAACCATTTAAAAAACCCCCAAACTTTTTTGGGGCTTTTCTCCCTGTTTAAACATTTCCGGGGCCCGGTCTGCCCCGTCATTCCCCCGTGCCCTTTTTGTCACGGGCATGTGATTTCAATAGGGGGAAACCCGGGTAGGGGGAAAATTTCCCGTCTTTTTAAATAGTCTGTGTTTTTAATTATATAACCTGGAGGGGGAATGGGTGGGCCCCAGCGGGGATTATGCTCCTGGCTTTCCCGATTTCCAAAAAAGGGGGTGAAATTGTTGTCCTATATTACATCGGCAAAAACAATCTGGAAAGGAGGCATGATAAATCCATCAAACTTCACCCCTTTTTCTTCCATTCTTCCCCATTTATCGCTTCCCTTTACCCAAAAAAAAAAAAGAAAACTAATGCAGCAAGAAATTCTTTTGGGCCATCCTTTTTTTTTTTTTTTTTTTTTTTTTTTTTTTTTTTTGGTCCCGCCGGAACCCTTCAGATAAGTGATCTCTGGCCTTTTTTTTTTTTTTTTTTTTTTAAATCAAGTTGTTTTTGGGGATTATTTTCTGTTGGCCTAACCCCCCGGGCAAATGATTTTCAGGGGCCCCCCAAGTACCAACTTTGTGGCCCTTGGGCATTTACAAATCTGATGGAAACCAGCATGCATTTTTTGTATTTGTGGTACCAGTTTACCTATTTCAGTGCTGTACTTGTGTCTGAAAAATGTGTATCCCCTTTATTACCCTGGGAACTAATGCTGAGCTATTGTAATTGATATAAAAAAAAAAAAAAGAAAAAACGGCCAAATGCTACCCAAACCCCTAAGGCAAACCCAAAAACCAAAAACAAGGTATAAAAAAATAAGTAAAAGAAGGAAAGCGCTAAAATTGGGGGCAAAATGAAAGGGAAATTATAGGGTTTTCAATTAATGAAAATGAAAAAAAAAACAAAAATTTAAAGCTATAAATAATAAAGTCCCCCAAAATCCTTGTGCAAAGTCCCAAACCCCCATAAAGTGGGGCAAAATTTTGAGGCTTATGGTTAAAAAAAAAAAAAATGAAAAAAAATCCCCCCACCGAATAAAATTTTAATAAACTACCAGAGCTATATGCTGATCAGTTCAAATTTGGCATAAGCGCAATTGGGTCTGGGGCCGGGTTATCTGTAGAAAATTCCAAAGTCTGGGGAAACAAACTACTCCAATGAGCCCCCAAACAGACCGGATGGAAAACCCTTTACCTTTAAATGGTCGTTAAACTCACCATAAATCGGCAATAATTGGGGGAAAAAAAAGAAAAGGAAAATGATGGGCATTTCTTTTTAAAAACAAACTTTTCTTCCACATGATGTACAATCCAAAAAGGTTTTCCCAGTCGACACCAGCAAAGAAGCCTCTGTTTTTAAAAACAGGACGACCTTGCTCACCCCGGTCTCACACTTCTTCAGGGATCGAGGAACGTCTGACTCCCCATCCTTTTTTGCAACCCAAACCCCTTTCGTTTCGTCATTCGCCGGGTTATGGATTTTTTAACTTTTTTCCTCATATTGCCTGGTGAGTTTATTCAATTTTTTTCGGGGGTGGAATTTTTTCTTTTTTTTTTTTTTTTTTTTTTTTTTTTTTTTTTTTTTTTTTTTTTTTTTTTTTTTTTTTTTTTTTAACGGTTTTTTTTTTTTTTTTTTAAAACAAGCCCAATTTTTCACTTTAAGGGGTTGGGCTTTTACAAGGGTTTTTTTGGACATTATTATTTATAAAACATTAATTTTGGTGTTTTTGGTTTTTTTTTACTTATTTTTTTTAAAAATAATTTTTTTAATTTTTTTTTTTATTTTCATTAATTGGGCACAAATATCCCGTTCATTTTCCCAAATTTGCCATTTTCCCTTTTTTTACTTGTATTATAAAATTTAAAATGCCTTGGGGGAAAAATAGTTTTTTGCTACCGCTAAACCCTTCAATTTTATAGGGGTCATAGATGTTTTGGGTTTAATTTTGGTCTCACCGTTGCTAAAAACCCGCCCAAATTTTATTCTTCTGGGGGTAGCCTCTTGTAAACAAAATTCCCACAAGTGGGGCTTTTTTGCCCTTTTTAGGTTTTTCCCGATCGGGAAAGGGAAAATTTAAAATACGGGTGCGGAAGGGCGGCGTAACAAAACCCCCAGGAAATTCCCGGAGAAAATAGATGAACCCTTTTCAAGGGTTAAAAGATGGGCCCAGACCCTTTTGGGTTTGTCCTTCGGGGAAAAGGGAGTAGTACGGGGTTTATGCAGAGGAAGGGCACTCAGGTAAGAAGTTACTGTAATTTCCCCACTTGGGTGGTTTTTTTATTTCTGTACTAAGTGTATGACATAATACCAGAACCATTGCTTTTAAAAACAGCCAAAATTTTCACCAGTTTCCAATAACACTGCTTTAAACCCAAAAATTTTCAAACTTAAAGTGAAGTGAAACTGGCTGGAAACAATTTTTTTAAATCAAAAATGCTTAAAATTGGCTCCTTTTGGGTTTGAAAACTGTTTTTCAAATTATTCCCCCGGGGGTCTTTTTGTTGGGCCCCCTTAAAGATCCCAGACAACACAAGTACTTTCAGGCCCATAAGGTATTCACTTTTTCAGTATTTCCCCCTTAAAAGTTTTAAACCAGGTCAAGTTCACTTTAAAGCTTGGCTCAAAACCCCATAGCCAATTCAAATTCACCTTGAAAATCTGTGCTTACAATTTCCCGCCCCTTGTTTGGTGAGTGCGCCCGAAAAACCCTGAAGATGTGTGAAAAATTCTTTGCCTAACTTCAGCTTTCTTTAAAAATTTAAGCAAATTTGTTATTTTCCCAAAAGGGGAAAAAGGGAAACTGTTTTGTTTTGTCCCGGGTTTTAAAAAAAAGACTAACTTTTTGGGTTTTTTCTCTATTTTTTTTGGGAAAAATGCTGATTTCCCTTTGCACATAGGGGTGCTTAGGGGTGTGTTTTCCCTTGTGGGGGGGAGTTTGGGGGATCCCAAAGCCCCTTTAAAAGATAAGGGATATCTAATGAAAATTTACTGATGGCCCGGGACCCCCTATTAAAGTAAATATATTTCTGGGAAGTGGGGAAACTGCGGGGAAAATTTAAAAAGTTTTTCATTCCTAGTGAAAATTTTGTATTTGTCTTTTTTGCATTTTAAGTATAGGTTTTTTTGATATGGTGCCTTTAAAATCTTATGAAAAGAAATTTTTAAAGTGGGCCCAAAACCCCTACTTTTTAACCAAAATTTTAATTTTTGTGTTTGTTATTATTTTACCTTTTTTTGGGTTATTTTTGTAATGGGAGCCCATTGGCCCCCTGTGTTTTATAAAAACCCGCAATATACACCCCCAAAAGAAGGCTTTAGCATTGTGGGTTTTTAAATGTAGGGACTTTTGACACATCAGAACCCCCCTGGGCCCCAATTAAAAAAGCATATTTAGCGGGGCACAACTGATACCAATAAGTGAGCACTAGAAACACCCTTACACGCAATCTGTTTTTCTTGCAAGGGGTGAACCCCCTGAACTGACCCGCCCCCCCCAAAGGGGTAATTATGATTTAACTTTCCCCTTTCCTCATTAGTACCCGGTCCCAATGAATATGATAATGTTTGTGGATGTACCCTTTTTTTGTGGGGTTTTCAAACACTGATTTTAAGCAAGTGTTTAAAGGGTTTTTTCTCGTCCATGGGAAAAAGATTCTGTTTTTACTGCTGCCTAGAGGGTTTCGGGAAACCCACACACAAATAAAGTAGGTCGCCC
>CATNWA010004371.1:0-16116 GCA_951230385.1 Staurois parvus
CAGTTCTCTCACAGCTTCTTCACATGTACAGCGGTTGAAACATCTGTATCCTAAATGGAAACTAATAGATACAATGTTTCAACCGCTAAACATGTGTTCCTTCTGTCAGAGAACTGTCAGAAATAGCGGAGCTCACTGCAGGGACACTTTTGCCGGCTGATCGGGAAATGTTCGATTCGCGCACCCGAAGTAGGCAAAATTTCGGTTTCGCCGCGAATCGAATATTTCCTGAAATTCGACTCGAATTCCGGTTCGCTTGGTTCGATTCGCTCATCTCTAGTTAGGAACATACCCCCAGCATCCATAGTCACAGGTTACTCATCTTAATCCCATCACTAATTAATTTGTTAAGGCAGATGTTGATTATTCAAGAACAGGATGAGAGATGTGAAAGTTTGTAAATTCATTTTGTTCTTATCTGAAAATCCAATAACCATAATGCCATGTCTGGGATGGGTGTTAATTGTTCAAGTCACATGTCTGAAGGTGTAAGTTGTTGTTAAATTGCTTCTACCCTGCTGTGAGGACCATTGTAGTCAATACCAAAAAAACCCTTTATTAAATACGTTGACAATTCCTTTTTTTTCCTACACATATATTAATAAAGTGTATTTTCTTTCTCCTTTTAGGTGTTTGATCCCCTTAGATTTTCTCCAGAAAATACCATCAAAAGACATTCACACGCTTTCCTGCCCTTTTCTGCTGGAGGAAGGTATCTTTGCACTGTCTGAAAGATTAAAACCTGGCAGGCTTTTTTTAAAGGTCCTTATCAAAATAACTGAGGGAAAAGCTGTTTTTCTTCCATCAATCAGATTGTTCCATTTAGTTTTCTTTTGCATTAAGGGAGAGTGAAAGGAACCGATTTAATTGGTTGCTTTGGACAATAAGAGAAGTTGTTTTTATGTAGACACTTTAGTTTGAAATCCTTTATTACAGCTTCAATACAGAGCGCACTACATACATCTTGCATTTCCAATAGAAGAGCTGATTCACACATGTGCCGGGCGGATTGAAGATCAGGTTTCACAGCTAACTGACACAGTAGTTGTTCAGCGGTTCATGTCAGGTTCAGGACATGATTAGGTCAGAATTTTATATTCATACATATGTGGTTTAGGAACGGTTCACATAAAAGTCAATACCCTGAAATCCGCACCTGAACCAGACCACACTGCTCAGAAATCGTTCAGGACTCTAGTTGTTCAGCGGTTCATGTCAGGTTTACATCAGGTTCAGGACATGATTAGGTCAGAATTTTATCTTCACACATATGCGGTTTAGGAACGGTTTCCATAGAAGTCAATAGCCTGTAATCCGCACCTGAACCGGACCACACTGCTCAGAAATCATTCAGGACTCTTTTTAAAACCGTTTTGAATCCACACCACCAGGGCACTGGACATTTGTGAACAAGCACCATAGGAAGCAATGTCCTTTCACATGTCATGCGAATTGGATTTTGTTCAAACCACATCCAATCCGCATATATGTGAACCGGCACGACAGGTTATTTAGGAAATACATACAATACATTTAACATTGAATAATCATTTTACTGTAGAAAACTAACCACTATGTACCTCTGTGGTTATATATTCACTTTGGTACAAACAGGGAAAGCATGCAGGGATTCTAGGAAGTTGTAGAAAGAGACGGTCAGCAGACAGGCAGCACTCGCAACATGAACACAAGATTTTTCAAGTCATAAACTCTTCGATTGTAAGCTCCAAGGATCAGGCCCTCCTAACCCTCTTGTATTGTTGCTGTATTGTCTCCCTTTATTTTGTAAAGTGCTGAGCAAACTGTTAGCACCATAGAAAATCCTGTATAATAATAACTGTTTGTATTACTATCACAATGCTGATGTTATAAAATGAAAGCGTATGCAGTGACCATAGAACCTTGCCGCCCGCCCACATTAGTTGTATTGCAAGCGAGCAGCAGCTCCAGGCCAGGCAATGTACCTGTACATTGTGATCCTTCTAAGTTTGTGGCATGTATGTGCGCTCCCCCTGCCGACCGTGCTGTGATTGGACACAGCACAAGTTTGGCAGCTGATTTCAGCCAATGACTTTGGTTGAAGTCAGCTGATCGGCTGTGTCCAGTCACACACAGAGATCTGTGTTTTGAAAACACTAAACTCTGTAGACAAGGAACAGCAATCTGGCTGTTTATTCTCCCTGCAAAGAAAGGAGAATAAAGAGGCATATGGTAAAGTAAGAGAAGCACATATGACACATTACACATTGTTAGCAACACAGTTAACTCTTTGATTGTCCCTAGATGTTAACCCAGCCAGTGTCATTAGTACAGTGACAGTGTCCAGTATTAGCACTGATCCCTGTATTAGTGTCACTATTGATGTCATAGTCAGTCAGGTAATGTACCTCACAGGCAGCGTCAGCTGGCACCAGATTGCCCACCACACTATTACAGTCCCACTATAAGTCGCTAATCACCACCATTACTAGCATAGTGTCGTAGCTGTGTAATATATACCAAAGTATATATACCATAGTTTGTAGACGCTATAACTTTTGAACAAACCAATTAATATACCGTATTTTTCGCTCCATAAGACGCACCTGACCATAAGACGCACCTAGGTTTTAGAGGCGAAAAACAAGAAAAAAAAATATTCTGAACCAATGGACTGCAGACATAGTACAGGGGATGACCAGAGACTGCGGACACAGTACAGGAGATAACCAGAGACTGCGGACATAGTACAGGAGATGACCAGAGACTGCGGACACAGTACAGGAGATGACCAGAGACTGCGGACACAGCACAGGAGATGACCAGAGACTGCGGACACAGTACAGGAGATGACAGAGACTGCGGACACAGTACAGGAGATGACCAGAGACTGCGGACACAGTACAGGAGATGACCATAGACTGCGGACATACTACAGGAGATGACCAGAGACTGCGGACATAGTACAGATGACCAGAGACTGCGGACATAGTACAGGAGATGACCAGAGACTGCGGACATAGTGCAAGAGATGACCAGAGACTGCGGACACAGTACAGGAGATGACCAGAGACTGCGGACACAGTACAGGAGATGACCAGGGACTGCGGACATACTACAGGAGATGACCAGAGACTGCGGACACAGTACAGGAGATGACCAGAGACTGCGGACACAGTACAGGGATTGTCAGAGACTGCAGACAAACTAGAGGAGACAGTCAGAGACTGCGGACATAGTACAGGAGATGACCAGAGACTGCGGACACAGTACAGGAGATGATCAGAGACTGCAGACACAGTACAGGAGATGATCAGAGACTGCGGACACAGTACAGGAGATGACCAGAGACTGCGGACATAGTACAGGGAAAATACCAGGGACACAGTACAGATGACCAGAGACTGAAGACAGTGCAGGGAATGACCAGAGACTGCAGACAGTGCAGGGGAATGACCAGAGACTGCAGACAGTGCAGGGAATGACCAGAGACTGCAGACAGTGCAGGGGATGACCAGAGACTGCTGACCTTTGGGGAGGGAGGGGGAGCGAGTACCTGAATTTGACAGATACCCGCTCCCACTTCCGCGGAGGTGTCTTTCCCTCTTCTTCCTGCGCCGGCTTCTGTGACAGCCGGGTGCCCACTGCACATGCGCGAGAAGTGCTGCGCTTTGTGAATGGCCCGGCACCTTCTGGGACCTGTCATGTGTCCCAGAAAACACTGGACCATTCACAAAGCGCAGCACATGCACAGTGGGCACCCGGCTGTCACAGAAGCCAGCGCGGGAAGACTGTGCAGCGCTGGAGCGAGGAACAGGTAAGGCCCTGCAGGAGAGAACAGCTGAGCGGCTGGCCCGGCATTCTGACATGGTGGCATCAGAAATACCCGACCCGGCCGCTTTATATTCGCTCCATAAGACGCACTGACATTTCCCCCCCTTTTTTTTGGGGAAAAAAGTGCGTCTTATGGAGCGAAAAATACGGTACACTTTTTGGGATTTTTTTTTTTACCAAAGACCTGTAGCGAAATACAATTTGGCCTAAATATAGGAAGAATTTTGCTTTTTAAAATTTTTTTCATTGGATATGTTTTCTAACTGAAAGTAAGAAATATCGTTTTTTTCAGAATTTTCAGTGTTTTTTCATTTATATTATACAAAAATAAAAAACCCAGTGCTGAACAAATATCACTAAAAGAAAACAATATTTGTGAGGAAATGATAAAAATTTAATTTAGGTACAGCATTGCATGACTGCGCAATTGCCAGTTAAAGTAACAAGTGCTGAATAGCAAAAAATATTCCGGTCATGAAGGGGCTTTTATATGGTCACCAGAGTGTTGGGTAACCCCTTTTTCGGCTTACAGGATAATCAGGCTCCTTGTGGTGACAGCTCTTTTTTTTTTTTTTTTAAATTTAAATATTTATTAAATTTTTCATATTAATACAAAAACCCAAAAAGGGAAATAATTCTCATACAAATATACAATTATATAACCTTTCTACCTTTCCCTTACTAAAAACTCTTTTCCCTCCCGTCCCACTACCCCCCCCCCTCCCGCCCGCCCCTCCTCCCCCCTCCTCCCCCTCTGCAGACTCTAGCCCTTTCTAATCTCTTGAGGCTTATTAATTTTTTTGCTAACATCCTAGTTCATATCTTCCTATATTTCTCTTTCAATCCTGCTCTTTCCCACTTTTCCCATCTCTTGGAATAAACTCTCATCCTATCTTCCTGCATATGGTATGATCTTTCCATTCTACCTATCTGGTTTACTCTATTAATCCAGTCTACCTCCTTCGGTACCTCAGCTTTCCGCCAAAACTTGGGTATCAACCCTTTCGCCGCATTCAAGAAGTACCAAATACCTGAATCTTTATATTTATTTACAGATGTCTCCACATTGTGTAGGAGGCACGTTGTTGGGTCTAACCCTATGTCAATTCCAGTTATTTCTTCAATTAATTTAACTATTATCTTCCAAAAAGCCTGGATTTTCGGACATTCCCACCATATGTGAAACACACGTGCCTATCTCTCCACATCCTCTCCAACACATATTTGAGTTTTTCCCCATTCATCTTGTGCTCTCCACTCGGTGTAATATGCCATCGTGTCACACACTTATAATTAACCTCAACCTCTCTCATACTAACATTATCGTGTATCAATCTAAACATCTTTCTCTGTCTATCTTCATCAAACCCAACTCCCATATCCCTTTCCCATTTTGTCATAAAAATTAACTTTGTGTTTGTGTCTAATTCTGTGAGTATTCTATACACTTTTGAGATACCGTGCTTCCCATCCCTTCGTGTCTCTAACAACCTTTCAAACATATTCCACTCCCGTTTTATTCTCAGGGGTTTCGGTAGGTTTCCAATAAAACTTTTCAATTGATGATATTTCCACTCATCTATTCTAATAAAAATATCTCCCTTCTTCTTCTCTATTAACTCTTTAAGTGATCTCAATTCTCCCTCACCAAAACATCTCTCAATTGGGTATCCTCCTTTCTAAACCATCTCCCTGATATCTTATCCTGTCCCGGGGGGGAAGTACTCAGTATTTGTGAGAGGCATTAATATAGAGTTAAATTCCCATTTCATGTTTTTGTGTAAATTGTCCCATACCCTAAAGACATTTAAAGTGTAGATACTTGTGCTTTCTTTAATTCCCCTGAACTGTGGTGGGAACCCATATTATCTGACTCAATCTATTGCCACTAAGATCATTTTCAATTGTTACCCAGCTTTTCCCCTTATGGTTAAATGTCCAGTCATATATTCTTGCTAAAACCACTGCTTTATAGTATCTCTTGACATCTGGTAGGCCCAATCCCCCTTTCTCTTTAGTCCTACCCAATGTTTCATATGCTATTCTAGGTTATTTATTCTTCCAAATATATCCTGTTAACATTTTTTTCATTATCTTAAAGAAGGCTTCTGGAATTTTAATTGGTACCATTTGAAATCTATACAGTATTTTAGGCATAATTACCATTTTGACTAGGTTTATACGTCCTATCCAGGATGGATTTCCTCCTTCTAGTCTTTTTAAGTCTTCCCTGATCTCATTTATTAAAGAGATATAATTTAATCTATACAAATGCTTAGATGAGGCAGTGAGTTTTATTCCTAGGTATTTTATCTCTTTTTCTCTCCATATAAAGGGGAATTCTTTTTGTAGTTTTTCTTTTTCATTCTTTGGTATATTAATATTCAGGATCTCTGTTTTTCGTTGGATTAATTTTTTAAATTTGATAGTTCACCATACTCCTTCAGAATCTTCATTATATTTGGGAGAGTTATTCGGCGATTCCCCACATAGAACAATAAGTCGTCCGCAAAGGCCGCTACTCTATGTTCTATGGATTCTATCTGAATTCCCTTTACCGATCCACTATTTCTTATTATTGACAACAGAGGTTCGAGTGACAATACATATAGCAGAGGGGACAGTGGACAGCCCTGTCTTGTACCATTAGACATTCCGATGGGTTCTGATCTCTCCCCATTTACCGTGATGATTGCAGTAGGCTCCCTATATAATTTACTTATCCACTCTCGCATTCTCTCACCTATCCCCAGCACTTTTAAGTTATCCATCATAAAGCCCCAGTCCACTCTATCAAATGCCTTTTCTGCATCAATTGACAAGAGCACCACCGGGGCTTTCCCTTTTCTACTTTTCTGAATAAGCATCAGGGTTCTCAAGCCGTTATCTCTACCTTCTCTCCCCGGTACAAAGCCCACCTGGTCTCCATGAATCCATTCAGGCATCAGATCCCTCAACCTGTTTGCTAACACCTTTGCATACAGTTTAGTTGTGTCTGTGTTCAATAATGAGATAGGTCTATAGCTGGAGCACTGAGATGGATCTTTTCCCTCCTTGTGAATAAGTACTACATGGGCCTGTAGGGATTCTCTCCTCACTTCCATGCCCACCTCCCAGAGCATTCATATATTTCTCCAACTTGGGTAGCAGTACTTCACTAAATTTTCTTATAGTACTTAACTGTATATCCATCCGGGCCTGGGCTTATTTTTCCCCCCCCCTGCTGTGCTTCTTAATGCTATTTTAATTTTCTTCCTGGGAGATTTCTGCGTCTAGGGAGTTTTCAACTGTGCTTCACTTGTTAGTTTTGGTAATCCCGCATTTTTTTTAAGTATGTCATCTTTTTTTCATTAATTCCCTCTTGGGCTTCTTTTAGGGGCCTTGGGGGCTAATATTATATAACTTTTTTTGTAATACTCCGTAAACACTTTAATAATCTCTTTATTTGAGTGGACCAACTCCCCCTTTGAACTTTTTATCTTTTCTATATAGTTCCTATTTTTCTTTTTATTCAAAGCTCTCATTAGATATCTTCCTGGTCTGTCCCCCCATCTATATCTCTCGTTCAAAACCCTGTTGTATACTCTTCTCTTCTCCTCATCCATCAACCTCTCTAGCTCATCTTTTTTATACGATAACCTCTGTCTCGTATCTTTTGTTATTTTCTTCTTATGGATCTGCTCCAAGTCCAATATTTATTTTAAGAGCCCACTGACCCTCTCTCTTCTTTCCTTTTTTCTTCTTTGCTCCCGCCGCAATCAAGATTCCTCTTATGAATACCTTATGACTTTCCCAGACTGTAGCTATCGATACGTCCTCTGTTTCATTCTCCTTAAAGTATACTTTTTTAATCTCTTTCGATTTTCTGAACTACATCCTCATCCAGAAGAAGACCCTCATTTAACCTCCACCCTAATCCTCCCCGTCCACCTTCTTCCCCATCCCATTTTCATTACAACCGGAGCATGGTCCGAGAACGTCCTTGTCTCTATATCAATTTTAACCAGATGATCTATAAGTTGATGGTCTATTAAGATGTAATCTAATCTCGAGTATATCTCATGTGCATTAGAGAAGAAGGTATAGTCTCTGTCTTTCATATAATTTATTCTCCAAGTGTCCACTAGTTGATATTCATGCATCACTTTTTTCAGAGCTCTCAGAGACCTACTCCCCCTCTCTTTGCACGGAAGAGGTATTATCCTTTTGTGGGTCCATACAGAAATTTAGGTCTCCAGCTACTATCAGGCGCCCTTTTTTAAATTCCATTAATTTTTTCAGCAGACCCTTCATATACATCTCCGGGTTTTTATTAGGGCAGTATATATTGGCTAAAGTACACTCAATCCCCTGGAGTCTACCTTTTAAGAATAAAAACCTCCCCTCCGGGTCGGTTCTTCTATCCTCCAGCTCAAATCTCATATTCTTTGCAAAACCTATTGCAACCCCTTTTGCTCTTTTAATTGGAGAATCTGCATAGTACCATGTTGGGTAGTGTTTGGATTTCAATTTCACGTTTTGCCCTCTCAAAATTCGTCTCCTGTAAAAATACCACTGACGTAGCCCTATGATGTAACTCATTAAACAACCTAAATCTCTTCCCTGGACAACTCAACCCGTTCACATTATAGGTTATAAACTGTATTTCTTCCATCATTCCCAATTAACTCCATCTCTCTTCCAGATTGCCTCTTCCTCTTTATCCCTTCTGTCATGCAGAGTATTGACCCAATACCTCCTCCCCTCCCTCCCTCCCACCCAACTCTCGTCCCCTCCCTCCCCCCCTTCCCCCCATCCCTTTTTAGGCTTGTAAAGTGCCTACTAATCATTTGTGGGATCATTCCCACCCTTGATTTAAGACTTTGGGGTTGACCTCCGCCCATGGGCAGCTCACCTCTCCTCCATCCTCCCCAGTTTACCTCTCTCTAAAAATTTGACTCACAAAGAAAAAAAAAAGATGAAATCAGTCCAGAAGAAATACCCTATTTTCAGAAGGGGGTGGGTGGGAAATGAGGAGCGTGGAAGGAGAGAAAAAAAAAAAAAAAAAAAATCGAGTCTCTATTTCTCCCCTCCCTCTCTCCCCCGCCCCAAACCGCCCCCTCTTCTTCCCCTAACCCGCAGCCAGTCCTCTTTTCTTATATCTTCTAATTCTCCTTTTTCTTCTTCCCATCCTTCTATTTCCATTCTTTGCAAGTCCAATCTCTCACAAAAGACTCTCAGTTCCTCTTGAAATCTCAGATAGGCTGTGACTCCATTTCTCCATCCAATTAGGCATTCTGGGGTTCCCCATCTATACTGCACCTTCTGCTTTCTCATTTGTTCCAATAAAGGTCTCAAGGATCTTCTTCTCCATAGGGTCTCTGATGTTAAGTCCGCATAGATTTGGATATCTAAATCTCTATATTTAATTATTGATCTTCCTTTACTCTTCCTCCAAATCTTATCTTTGTCCCCAGATTTTTGAAATTGAACAACTGTATCCCTCGGTCCCCCCCCCCCCCCCCCCCCCCCCCCCCCCCCCCCCCCCCCCCCCCCCCCCCCCCCCCCCCCCCCCCCCCCCCCCCCCCCCCCCCCCTCTCCTCCCCCATGATCTATTTGAACTTTCCTGTTCTGAACACTCCATCCAGATTAATCACTTCTGATTCCGCTCTATCAATTATGGAGTTTAGAATTTTACTAACTAGTTCATACAGTGATTCCCCTTTTACAGACTCTGGGATTCCTCGTACCCTAAGATTACTCCTTCTTTCTTTATTCTCTTGAACCTCCATCCTATAAAGAAGTTTTTTCTGAATAAAGTCCATATTTATTATCTTCCTTTCTAGTTTAACAATGGTTTGGGCCTGATTTTTAACTTTCTCCTCTGTTTCCTCCACTCTCAGCAACAGGTGCCCCAAATCATTCCGAATAGATGTCATTTCTTGCTTTATCATTTTCTCCAGACTTTGAAACATTTCTGTCATCTCTTTTTTTATTTGGTACATGTAGTTCACCCTCAGGTTCGTTTTTCTCCAGCCTTTCCACCGTTTGTTGACTACAGCTGCTATTCATGTCCAGTGATAATCTAGGGTTACTTCCCAGACTGATTTCCATTTCACCCTTTTCACTAGTATCTTGGGGCCTTTCTGGAGTACTATTTCCTTGAGTAGTATATTTCTTAATCGTTCCCGTTTGAGACCCTTTGAGTCCTGCTCCTTTAATTCCTTTATTCTTCATGTCCTCTATGGGTCTTGTTTTCTTCTATGACCCCTTATACAAATGTAAGTCAAATGTCTATGGCTTGTTAACCCAGCCTTGCCTTGCTATTTTTCCTTTTATTTTACTTTTCTGTGTCTCCTTATTCCTCTTCTCTTCTCCACCTCTTCTTGACCCTTGGGAATCCCCCCCTCCTCTCTTTCACCTTTTTTTCTCCCCTCTGCCACAGGAGATTATAGTACACACACAATGTTCCAGTATGTAAAAAGCCCCAGCCGCTCACACTCACCCGTCTCTTTACTTGTAAGAGGCTCTGGTCGTCGGGTAGAGGGCCTTTCTCAGTCCCAGGGGGATTCCTCCTGGGTCTCCTTTGGTCTCTCGGTCACCTGGAGGTCATCACAAGGCTACAGGCTGCTTCTCACAGTTTTCCAGGGTCCAGGGCCAGTCTGCATGCCGGGGAACGAGGCCAGGAGTGAGCCGGCACTTCCCTCTCTGCTCGGGATGCCGGCCGGTCTCACCTCCTCCCAGAGATCCTCCGCGGCTTGTCACATGATCCCGCCGCGTCTCCTCGTCTCCCGGCTGACCCGGCTCCTGCCTCTCTTCACGGGCCACTCAGCTCCCCTGCTCTCCGGCCTCTCCTGCTCGGCCCACCTAACTCCGGTGAGTCTGCCCCTTCATTTTTTTATTTCCGAGGGTCCCTGGGAAGGATGGAAAGCGGAGCCTAGCAGAGTGCTAGTGCCTCACGCTCTCCTCGGCCGCCATGTTCGGGCTCCTCCCCCCCCTCTTGTGGTGACAGCTCTTAGGCAGGACTTTGAGAAGTTACATACAAGAAGACCATAAGGCCCTTTTTTGTGTTACTATTACAATGCTGATGTTATAAAATAAAAGTGTATATTGTGACCATAGATTTCCTAAAAGTATGTATAGTAGAAGTATTAAAAATTATAAAACCTATGTTGAAAAAAAATTGAACTTGAAACCATTTATCCCACTTCCTAGAAACTGTATTGGACAGAATTTTGCGATGAATGAGGTGAAGGTTGCTGTGGCGCTCACTTTACAGAGGTTTGAATTGTACCCGGATCCCAGAAACAAACCCATAAAGACTCAGCAATTCGTTTTGAAATCCTTAAATGGAATCCACTTGAATCTGAAGAAAATAGACCCTATGAAAGAGAAAGACTGGTAACGTCAAAGACCTGCAATACAAAAGTACAAACTTTTCTGAACAATCCCAGGACAACTACTCAAATAACAGAACAAGTATAATCAATACGGCACACAAATCATGTGCTGAACTGAACTTTTAATAAAAGAAGCATTAGTACTGTAATAACATATTTATACATTACTTATGCAGATGAATAAAGTTTATCTCTAATGGAATATGGATAAAGAAATGTCCCTATTTTTTATTTGACATTTATTTTCTTCAGTTTTTCTTTCACATTTTGCCTTTTTAACCCTTTTCTGAAAATATAAGTAATCTGCTCATCCTAATGATCCTTTAGCTTCAGCACTCAAGAATTCTAACTTTAATGGCTACTTAGCTGAGTGATACTGAATCCCTAGGAGCAGCATGATAGCAAGGGGACAGCAAGCTAATTGAGAATGGCAGAATAGATAGATATTATTATTATTATTATTACATGGTTCTGATAACATTCTTTAACCACTTCAAGTCCGGACACTTTCACCCCCTTCCTGTCCAGGCCAATTTTCAGCTTTCATCGCTATCACATTTTGAGTGACAATTGCGCGGTCATGCAACACTGCACCCATATGAATTTTGTAGCATTTTTGAGACAGATAAAACTTTATTTTGGTGGTATTTATTCACCACTGGGATTTTTATTTTTTTGCTATATAAATGAAAAAGTCCAAACATTTAGAAAAAAAGTGTTTTTCTTATAAAAGTTTGCAAATAAATAATCTTTCTTCATAAATCTTGGCCAAAATGTATTCATCTATCTTTTTAGTAAAATGAAAAACAACCCAAAATAGTTTATAACCAAAAATTATAATTTATAAAAAAAATTGATGTTTTTATTTTATTTTTTTATATTATTATTTATGTTTTTTTAACACACTGTCACCCTAGCAGTACAGTGTCACCATAGTGACACTGTACTACTTGTGGGGGGTGTTGAAGATTTATTTATTTTTTACACTGATTGCTTTTCACCCATAAAGGCTGTAAAAGCAATAATTTCACCTACTCTCTGGCTGCATTCTTGCAGCCATTGAGAAATACTGTGTGAGCTGTGATTGGTCACAGCCTGTCACATGGTACAAGGCTGTTGTGAATATGTGATCAATAATGTGATCATTCACAGATTTCACTAGTAGTAAGCAATGATGTCAGGAAGTGACATCTTGCTTACTACTATTCATGTGATCACTGATTGAACAATCAGTGATCACATGATCGGGACCTCACAGAGCGATCAGGAGCGTGCACAGGTGGGGAGCGGGGAGGACATTTTATAAACGGCCACTCGCTCCTGCAGTGCTTCCGTCTGGCCGTTTATATACATATACGGAAGTGGTTAAAGGAAGTGTCTCCCTTAGACTTCCCTCTTTCTTAAGTTCTAAAGTTGGGAGCTTTGGGTACAGCTAATGATGCCCTAAGTGTAAGCTCACAAACCTTTAGCTGTACTACTAGCCATGTTTCCTTCTATCTCTGGCAAATTCCTATTGATCCAGAGGAAAAAAAAGGGAAAAAAGCTTCACAAATGATTACTTTACAAAATTTTACTGTTCCACGAAACTGACTTACTTTGTGAAATGAGGAAAGTGCAAAGATAGCACTGGACCTGTTGGGTTTCTACTGGTATTGTTATCTTATGGGTATTAATGTTGGTGTAAATATTCTGGTTCCTAGGCAGGCAGCTACTACACCCCAGAGGATCTCCACAGTCTCCTTGGCTTGTGGTGTAATGTAAGAAGAGTTGAAAATTAAATGCCGTACTACTGCTAAGAGGTCCAGATACAACTTTATTCCATTAAAGGTCAGGGTTACAATTCAAAAAGTAGCCAACACGTTTCGGGGGGTCTAAGTGCCCCCTTCATCAGGGCTTGGCTGGCAACAAAGTGAACAAACCTTAAGTGAACTGGACCTACAATGGTATTTATTCCAGTGTGAATTGAAAGCACAGGCCTGATCAGCAGCTTGTTTGGCAATGACATTTTGAAGATAACGTCTGAAACTTTGAGTTATATTGAGTAAAATTTACTGTATGATGCAATTCTGCTTCCAAATGAAACCCCTCTAAAGGAGTAGAACAATTTAGGATAAACTACAAAAGTTAAAAGTTATAGGAAACAAAACTGACACTGCTCCAAAACATTCTGGTACATTGTTATTAAAAAAAAATCTACAGGTATAAGAGGAAATTGGTTTCGATTATATACACTACATCAGGTTACAAACCCTGCTAAGCCAGCAGTTCTGAATGCCGCCTCCAGGTTAGTGACAAAATCTGCCCATCCCTTCCTGCCTCCTGCACATTTCTATTGGTGAATGAGGCATCCCATCATAGTGATAGGCTAACAGGAGTATGTATAGGTGGGAGGTAGCTGCATTCTACAAAACATGCTGAGAAGATACTCCAATCCATTTAGGAGCAATCTCCCAATAATGGCATAAGATTTTCCTTAAGCCAAGGTTTACACTTGTCTGTCTGCATTTTTTTTGTGCAACTTTTTTTTTGCGTTTTGATGTGTTTATCCTGATTTTTTTATGTTGTTTTCATGGATTTTGAATGGAATTCATTTTTTTTGTTTTGTCCAAAAACAACCAATATCTCCTGTGACATCATTACACATCGTCTTCCTTCGAACTCCCTGCTTCCTAGGTGTTGTTGCATGTGTAGTTGTGAAGAGGGTAAAACATCCCATCATCAATCTAACACTTCACAGACCATTTCCTTGCATGCCATAGATGCTTTTCTGCGATCTTCCTGTTGGTAGTGGGAAGGACCATACAGCAATGGCCTCTCTCTGACTAGATGGATGAAGGCTTCAACATCCAGCATTCTACTGCTTTGTCTCTCCATCTTCCTTAGCAGCTTGTGCAAGGGCAAAAAAAAAAGATTCAATAATGTGTCTGAAATGCATATACAGCGGGTAAAATAAGTATTAACACGTCACCATTTTTCTAGGTAAATATATTTCTAAAGGTGCTATTGACATTTTGAAATTTTCAGCACATGTCGGTAACAACCCATTGCAATCTATACATACAAAGAAACCAAAACAAATAAGTTCAGAAATGTAATAAAATAGAATGACACAGGGAAGAAGTATTGAACACGCTGACTGTAAAATTTATTTACCTTCTTCATACAAAATCTTTTGTTTGGTAATGACAGCTTCAAGATGCCTCCTGTATGGAAGAAACTAGTTTGCATGTATTGCTCAGGTGTGCTTTTGCCCATATCTTCCATACAAACAGTCTTCAAATCTTAAAGGTTCTGTGGGCCTCTTCCACGAACTCTGATCTTTAGTTCTTTCCATAGATTTTCTATTGGATTCAAGTCAGGCGATTGGCTGGGCCATTCTAGCAGCTTTATTTTTCTTTCTTTGAAACCATTTGAGAGTTTCCTTGTCTTTGTGTTTTGGGATCATTGTCTTGGTGAAATGTCCACCCTCATTTTATCTTCACCTTCCTGGTAGGTGGCAGCAAATTTTTTATAAAGAATGTCTTGATACATTTTTCCATTCATCCTTCCTTCAATGACATGAAGTCTGCCAGTACCGTATGCTGAAAAAGCCCCACACCATGATGTTCCCACCTCCATGCTTCACTGTTGGTATGGTGTTTTTGGGGTGATGTGCAGTGCCATTTGACCTCCAAACATGGTGTGTATTATGGTATCCAAAGAGCTCAATTTTGGATTCACCTGACCAGACTATATTCTCTCCCAGTATCCCACAGGCTTGTCTAAATGTTGTGCCGCAAACTATAAACGAGCTTCAACATGTTTTTTCTTCAGCAATGGAGTCTTGCATGGTGAGCATGCATACAGGCCATGGCAGTTGAGTGCATTATTTATTGTTATCTTTCAAACAATTGTACCTGCTAATACCAGGTCTTTCTGAAGCTCTCCAAAAGTGGTCCTTGGCTCTTGGACAACTCTTCTGATAAAAAAAAAAACTCTTTTCACTCCTCTGTTCAGAAATGTTGCGAGGAGCACCTGGTCATGGTCGGTTTGTACTTAAATGATGTTCTTTCCACTACCAGATTATGGCCCAAACAGTGCTCACTATGTGATGAAAAAAAAATAAAGTAAAAAAAAAATGTAAGTTTACACTCAAGCACAATAAAATCCACCCCCCAAAAATTTTTGATGGCCCCCTCCACCACATATACACTAATGCACAGGGGTTTGGGGGGTTTTCCATATACCTTTTCGATACATAAGTTTCCCTTTTCCTCTGCACACCTTTGGGTGAGAAACAATACTGTTTGTCCCCACGGGAAGGCCCCAAAGAAGGTATAACTTATAATGGTGTGTAAATTCCCCAACTTTGTATCCCGCAGTGGGGCCCCGGAAACCCGACCGCCCGATTTCAGGTTAAAATGGATCCAAAAGTATACACGGGGGGTTTAAATCAGCCCTGGGTTTATTTGGTTTCCCAAAATTTCAGCGGGCAAACAGCGAACAATACTGTAAGGTAATAGAGGTATTGAGGGGTTTCCCGTGATTTTTTTCCCGGGTTAAAAATGTTGGGCAAAACTGATGCCTTCCAAAAACCCAGGGGATTGAATGTCCTGTCACACAGCTATAAGCAATAAAAAAAGGGTGCCCGGGGAAATGACCAAAAACCCCAAAGGGTTGCCCCAAAACCAAAGCCCCCGGGAGAAAAAAACTTTAATAGCAATTTTTAACAAAAACCCTCAGCCAAAGGCCCCAAAATTTTGGCCACAGAAAGGCAGAAAAAGTTTAAAAAATATAGAAAAAAAAACATGGGGAAATAAAATTGGTGATAAAAATGCACGTTAAATAAAAAATATGAGGGGGGCGCAACCCCCCCCGTCTGAAAAAAACCCCCAAGGGGGTTCAAATATGACGGGAAAGTCCCTAAAATTTTTAAAACAACCCA
>CATNWA010004372.1:0-14504 GCA_951230385.1 Staurois parvus
TGGTTTCCGACCCCCAACAATTCCATCCAAAACTAAAAAAAAATATAATTTACGTTGTATCACCAGCCAACGGTTTTTGTTGGTTGTGATAGAGTTTATTATGTATATTTTATATTGTAAAGCGCTGCGCAAACTGTTGGCGCTATATAAATCCTGTATAATAATAATAATAATAGAGTAAAGAAGAGCTAGAACTCTCGCAAGGTCTGTGGTCTATGACCTGTTTAAGTGATCCTATACCTTGGATTTTGTGATTGTATACTCTATATTATTATAGTGGTTCATCTAAAGCCTGGATCCTGAAGAAGCAAGTGCAATGAAACGCGTTGATCCTATACGTCTATTGTTTATTTCTCTGCCATATATAAATGCAACCACGTGTTGACGTCTTCTTTAACCACTTGCTCTCCAGAGGATTTACCCCCCTTACTGGCCATTTATAGCGATACGGCGCTGCACTACTTTAACTGACAATTGCGTGGTCATGCCCAAATGAAATTTACATCCTTTTTCCCACAAATAGCTTTCTTTCAGTGGTATTTGATCTCTTCTGTGTTTTTAATTTTTGGCAAATGGCGGCACGGGTAGGGCACACATCCACCCCATACCCGGAACTGGAAAATGATGTATATATACGTGATTTTGCGCACCTGTGCCACCCTGTAGCAGTATTTCTGCTATAGGGTGGCACAGAAGTGGTTAAAGATCATCAGGTTTTAATATGTGAAGTGTGACTTCATTGTTTTAATGATGAACCTATGAAAGCATATATATTTTATTACTGCTGTCTAATGTGATATTACAGATTTAACCTCCCGCTGTTTAACATACATAAAGTCCCTTTTTTGCTGGAGATAGAACAGGACTGCCCGATTTCACCGGATGCAACTGTATACTCTGGTTATTTGATTTTTGTTGTAGATATATGTTGGGATGGTGCCATATACTCGATTCCAGACCCATCTTCTGTTTTATAGATGCAATGTTTAGGTGATCCCTCTATTTCCTCGCCAGCCTACCCCAACACAGGCTATCCCCGCTTCAGTCTATCCCGAATTCTGTGGCCAGACTCATCCACCTTACTAACCGCTCCGTATCCGCCACCCACCCTCTGCCAATCCCCTCCACTGGCTTCCGATTGCCCAACGCATTAAAATTCAAAATATTAACATTGACGTACAAAGCTGTTCATAATACTGCCCTATACTACATCACCGATCTGATATCCATCTACCACCCAAAATGTACTCTCCACTCCTCACAAGACCTCCTTCTCTCCAGTTCCCTGGTCTCCTCCTCCCATGCCCGTCTCCAGGACTTCTCCAGGGCTTCCCCCATCCTCTGGAACTCACTACCCCAATCCATCAGACTGTCACCTTCCCTCCTCACCTTAAAAAAAAACCCCATCTCTTCAGAGAAGCCTACCCTGCCCTCACCTAATTTGCTGATCTCCTCCGCTCTTCCCACCACTCCATCCCCCACAGCTATTTCCTCCTGTACCACTCTCCCTCCCTCCTAGATAGTAAGCTCCAAGGAGCAGGGCCCTCGAACCCCTCGTGTATTGTATTGTTACTGTACTGTCTCGTGTATTGTCTCCCATTATAATGTACAGCGCTGAGCAAACCGTTGGCATTATATAAATACTGTATAATAATAATAATTTCCTATCCTAGTGACTAGGAATAAGCAGAAAGTGCCTGAGTTCGGTTTGAGGCAGGTAAAGTTTGGATCTGAATCCAATGGAAGTCAATGAGAGGCGAATATTAAAAAAAAAAAAACAGTGTGGTTGATCTACTAAAGGCAAATAGACTGTGTACTTTGCAAGTGCAATTGCACGAGATCTTGGTAAATGAGGCGAAGCTTCACTTTGCAAAGAGTACCCAATCATGTGTAAGGAAAATGAAAAAAACTGCATTTTTGCTTGCACATGATTGGATGATGGAAGTTAGCAGAGCTTCTGTTCATGTACTAAGCTCTGGAACAACTGCACTGCACCAAATGATATTTCCCAGGCTCTGCTGTAAGTAAACAAAGAGCAGGGTTCTCTTGGCCGATGTCATTGATCACGCACATGGATGGAGCCCAAGTGCTGAAAGCATCTAAGGCTCCATGTACACGGGACACTTCTGAACGATGGAAACTGACTGCTGGAAAACGTAGGTTAAAAAAGTCTGTTTAGCCGCGTTTGCATACCGCGTTTATGAGCATTTTCATTTAGAAGCATTTTTTAACCATTAGCCGCCCGGCCAATAGCCGTTTGGCGGGCGCAAAAATGCATTAGCTTTCCGGGGTGTACGCCATTTGGCGTACTCCCGCACATGCGCAGTTTATGCGGTTGCAGAGCCACGCAGCGGCGTGATCTGTCACCGGCCGTGTACCTCGGACACGGCCGATGACAGATCTGAGTACCGTCCCCTGTTGCCGGTACCATGTGACCTGCTGTGACGAATCACAGCAGGTCACATGACAGCTGTATACAATGGATGGCTTCATTCATGCCATCCATTGTATACTAGTGTCTAGCTGTGAATGGTCACAGTAGGTCACATGCACATGTCATGTGATTAGCTGTGGCCAAATCACAGCTAAGCACAAAAAAAACCCCAAAAAAAAAAACCTGAATGAATCGATGTCATTCAGGTAAATGCTTGCTTATAGCAAAGTAATTATTTGCTATAAGCAATATATATATATATATATATATATATATTTTTCATACTGTCACCAGTCAGTGTCCCTGTTCACCGCCATGCCAGTTATATGATGACGCTGTACTGCACTGGTGACAGTATGTAAAAAAAAAAATAGTGAAAATAATTTTTGTAATTTTTTCATTTTCCGAAAAATTATGACAAAAAAAATACAACTTCAAAAAATTTGCCATCGCTCTTATGAAGTACGCCAGACTGTCTACTTTACAAAAAGGGGTCATTTGGGGGATATCTGTACTGTTCTGACATTCTTGGACCTCAAGAAATTAGATTGGCCGTCTGTACTTCAGGATTGATCAATATTCAGATCTATACCATAGTTTGTGAACTCTATAACTTTCCTACAAACTAAATAATACATCCTAATTTGGGTTATTTTTACCAAAGACATGTAGCAGAATACATCTCGGCCTAAATTTATGAAGAACAATTATTTATTTGTAAACTTTTATAACAGAAACAAAGAAAAACGTGTTTTTTTTTTTCAAAATTTTGGGGATTTTTTTGTTAATTTAGCAAAAAATAAAAACCCCGGCATTGATTAAATACCACCAAAAGAAAGCTCTAGTTGTGTGAAGAAAATGATAAAATTTTAGTTTGGGTACAATGTTGTATGACCACGCAATTGTCATTCAAAGTGTGAGAGCGCTGAAACCTAAAAAATGGCCTGGGCAGGAAGGGGGTAAAATTGCCCGGTATTGAAATGGTTAAAGATAATCTCAGGAGACCTTCCAAAATGCCCAGAATGCACTGAAAAACAGTAAAATATTAACTATTTCACACATTTTGAGAGAAATAGAGAGCAGAAGCAGAGAGAGAAGTATTTGTTGAGATTTCTGTCTTTTTTTTGTGGTGTTTGGATGTGTTGCAGCTCATTTCTGTGCAGAAATTATTGCAGTGGTGTCTAACATATTTTCTTTCATGCAAAACCTCAAAGTATGGTGTACCGGGTCCATCTGAGTACCGGGAAAACGCTTTTCATGATGAAAAAAGGCTCTGAACAGCATCTGGAAATGGAAGAGTTAAAAAAAAAATTCCTAAAGCAAACGCTTATAAATGCGATTAGCCGTGTTTACACTCATTTACAAGCATTTGGCGTTTGAAACGCTGATCAAATCTACTCCTGAACGCAAGTTTGGTGCGTTCAAAAAAACGACTGTAAACTCAACTGCCTGTAAACAACAATGTGTACATGGACACATAGGACACCATTAGGGAGAGTTCAGGGGCTGCTGAAAAAAACACAGAAAAGCTCCTCAATGTGAGTTTATCAGCTGCAGTGTACATGAGCCTAAAAGCTTTCATACTTCATGCTGTACATGTTTCTCTGTTGGCTTTATTATCCTATTATGTCTTCAAATAGATGATTCCATGCTTTCTGTGTGTTATGTAGACTAACTAAAGAGATTCCTGTTTGAATGCAGTCTTGGTGAAGTATATTTACATAGAGGTTATTTAAAATGAGGAGATAACATAAACTATTTATTATTGTAGTTTATTATGTTAAAATATGGAGTGTATATGTCTAAAGTAAAAATGTAAACAATATACAACCAAAGACCCAAGTGGATCCCTATATTGTGGTTTGTTTATTTATTGCTGGTACTTATATAGTACCATCAATTTACGCAGCGCTTTACATGTATATTGTACATTCACATCACTCCCTAACTCTCAAGGGGTGTACAATCTAAGGTCCCTAACTTACATTCATACACACACATACTAGGAACAATTTAGACAGGATCCAATTAACCTACCAGCATGTCTTTGGAGTATGGGAAGAAACCCACACAGGCACAGGGCGAACATGCAACTCAAGGCAGGTGGTGCTGTGGTTGGGATTCAAACCCATGACCCTAGTACTGCCAGGCAGAAGCGCTAACCATTTAGCTACTGTGCTGCCCCTGTTCTCTATTCTTTAGTAAATAATTCTAAAAAAAAATGCTTCTCTGTGGTCATGTGAGAGCTAAACCTTCATAATGGTCCTTTTCTCTTTCAGTGGCAAGCAGAGTTTTGTAAGTGCACACGTCATGGTCATCCAGGAGAACTAGAGGGAGCCACAGACACAATGACCGCACATGCACAGTAGAGGAAGCCACAGACACAATGACCACACATGCACAGTAGAGGGAGCCTGCACACATGTTGGAGCCAGACACAATAACAGTGCATGTGCACTAGAGGGAGCAGTCAGGCACAATGACCACAAATGCACAGTAGAGGGAGCCACAGACACAATGACCACACATGCACAGTAGAGGGAGCCACATACACAATGACCACACATGCACAGTAGAGGGAGCCACAGACACAATGACCCCACATGCACAGTAGAGGGAGCCACATACACAATAACTGCACATGCACAGTAGAGGGAGCCACATACACAATGACCACACATGCACAGTAGAGGGAGCCACAGACACAAAGACCACACACATGCACAGTAGAGGGAGCCACAGACACAATAACTGCACATGCACAGTAGAGGGAGCCACAGACACAATGACCACACATGCACAGTAGAGGGAGCCACAGACACAATGACCACACATGCACAGTAGAGGGAGCCACAGACACAATGACCGCACATGCACAGTAGAAGGAGCCACATACACAATAACTGCACATGCACAGTAGAGGGAGCCACATACACAATGACCACACATGCACAGTAGAAGGAGCCACAGACACAAAGACCACACATGCACAGTAGAGGGAGCCGCAGACACAATAACTGCACATGCACAGTAGAGAGAGCCACATACACAATGACCACACATGCACAGTAGAGAGAGCCACATACACAATGACCACACATGCGCAGTAGAGAGAGCCACATACACAATGACCACACATGCACAGTAGAGAGAGCCACATACACAATGACCACACATGCACAGTAGAGGGAGCCACAGACACAATGACCACACATGCACAGTAGAGGGAGCCACAGACACAATGACCACACATACACAGTAGAGAGGGAGCCACATACACAATGACCACACATGCACAGTAGAGGGAGCCACAGACACAATGACCGCACATGCACAGTAGAAGGAGCCACATACACAATAACTGCACATGCACAGTAGAGGGAGCCACATACACAATGACCACACATGCACAGTAGAGGGAGCCACAGACACAAAGACCACACATGCACAGTAGAGGGAGCCGCAGACACAATAACTGCACATGCACAGTAGAGGGAGCCACAGACACAATAACTGCACATGCACAGTAGAGGGAGCCACAGACACAATGACCACACATGCACAGTAGAGGGAGCCGCAGACACAATAACTGCACATGCACAGTAGAGGGAACCTGCACACATGTTGGAACCAGACACTATTGGGTTGATTTACTAACGGCAAATAGACTGTGCACTTTACACGTGCCAGGTACTTTTTATGGAGGAATCTGGTGTCAAAAAGACCCCAAATCCCTCCTCTGCCCTTAAAAGCATTTAATCACACCAAGATCGGTGTGATTGAATACTTTTATTTTTAAAAAGGGGGCTGTTCATTCCGAGAAAACTGGAAGTGAAGTAAGGTCATCGCTTCTGGGTTACTATATCATAGAGCAAAAAAAGTCTTTGGCTCTATAATCAGCCAATGGAAGCGATGGGACGGGAGATCCTTTTAAGGCCGGCAGGAGGGAGGGGGTGTCCTCTCCTGCTACTTGTAATAGCAATCAAACGACTAGTTAGCTGCTCTGATTGCTATTACAAGAGAGCTGACCATTGGCTCTAAAAAATGATACTGAGATGATTATTATTATTAGAGATACTTATATAGCACTGTCAATTTATGCAGTGCTTTACATATATATTCTACATTCACATCAGCCCCTAACCCTCAAGGAGTGTACAATCTAAGGTCCCTAACTCACATTCATACATACACATACTAGGGACAAATTAGACAGGAGCCAATTACCTACATAGAACAATATCGGACCTCTGAAAAGTATAAGCACGCATATGTACTCAGTACTTGGTTTGGGCCCCTGTAGCAGCAATTACTGCCTCAATGCAGCGTGGCATGGAAGCTATCAGCCTGTGGTACTGCTGAAGTGTTATGGAAGAGCAGGATGCTTCAATAGCGGCCTTCAGCTCTTCTGCATTGTTTGGTTTCATGTCTCTCATCTTTCTCTTGGCAATGCCCCATAGATTCTCTATGGATTCAGGTCAGGCGAGTTTGCTGGCCAATCAAGCACAGTAATCCCACGGTCATGGAACCAGGTTTTGGTGCTTTTGGCAGTGTGGGCAGGTGCCAAGTCCTGCTGGAAAATGAAGTTAGCATCCCCATAAAGCTTGTCTGTGGAAGGAAGCATGAAGTGCTCCAAAATCTCCTGGTAGACGGCTGCGTTGACCCTGGACTTAATGAAGCACAGTGGACCAACACCAGCAGATGACATGGCTCCCCAAATCAACACAGACTGTGGAAACTTCACACTGGACTTCAAGCATCTTGCAGTGTGTGCCTCTCCATTCTTCCTCCATACTCTGGCTTCTGACAATGTTTGTTGTTCAGGAGCGGCATGACAAGAGGAATACGGCATTTGAAGCCCATGTCCAGGATCTGTCTGTGTGTGGTGGCTCTTGATGCACTGACTCCAGCCTCAGTCCACTCCTTGTGAAAGTCCCCAACACTTTTGAATGGCCTTTTCCTGACAATCCTCTCTCCAGGCTGTGGTCATCCCTGCTGCTTGTGCAACTTTTTCTTCCACACTTTTCCCTTCCACATAACTTTCTATTAATGTGCTTTGATACAGCACTTTGGGAACATCCAACTTCTTTTGCAATTACCTTTTGAGGCTTTCCCTCCTTATGGAGGGTGTCAATGATGGTTTTCTGCACAACTGTCAGGTCAGCAGTCTTTCCCATGGTTGTGATTCCTACTGAACCAGACTGAGAGACCATTTAAAAGCTCAGGAACCCTTTGCAGGTGTTATGGTTTAATTAGCTGATTAGAGTGGGACACTTTGAGCCGAGAATATTGCACCTTTTCACAATATTCTCATTTTCTGAGATTGTGGATTTGGGGTTTTCATGAGCTGTAAGCCATAATCATCACAATTATGACAAATCACGGTTTGAACTATCTTGCTTTGCATGTAATGAGTCTATCTCATATATTAGTTTCACCTTTTAAGTTGCATTACTGAAATAAATGAACTTTTGCACGATATTCTAATTTTTCGAGTTTCACCTGTATATTGGAATCTACACAGCTTTTACTTTCTGATTGCTTATCACATTTCTTGAGGTACTAAAATGCCAGGGTAGTACGAAAAAAACCCAAATTACCCCTTTTTTTGGAAAGAAGACACCCCAAGGAATTTGCTGAGAGGCACGTTGAGTCCATGGAAGATTTTATTTTCTGCCACAAATTTTTGGAAATTGAGAAAGAAAAATTTTTTTTTACACCAAGTTTTCACTTAAATGATATATTGCTCATGCATGCCATTCTGCTACTTTTCCAGAGTATGGGGATACCAAATGTGGGAGACTTTTTGGCAGCCTGGCCATGTAAAGGACACCAGAATTCAATAAATGGCTTCAGGACATAATAGACAGATATAATTTTTGTCACAAGGTTTTTAAAAATAAACAAAGAAAAGAAAAATAAAATATTCATTTTCTTTTTTCATTTTCCAAAAACTTGTGGCAACAAATGAGATCTGAAAAATACTCACCATGCCTCTTAGCAAATACCTTGTAGTCTCTAATTTCTAAAAAGGAATAATGTGATGGTAGTGGTGGTGGATGCTTCTACTATCCTGGCATTTCAGGGCCAACATTAGAAGCTTATGCCAGATATCACCCCCTTTTCTAACCACTTCACGACCAAACCTTTTCTGATACTTTTGTTTACAAAAAATGTTTTGCTAGACAATTACTTTGATCCCCCCATACATTATATATTTTTTTTAAAGCAGAGGCATTAGAAAATAAAACGGTGGATGTTGTAAATCTTTATGTCTCACAGTGTTTGCACAGCGATTTTTCAAACGCACATTTTTTTGCCAGAAAAGCATAGGTCTTCAAGTGGATATTTGAAGAAGCACAAGTAAGTGCACTCCTGTGACCCAGAAGAGGAGTATAGCCAAAAAAGCTTTGGGCCTACTTCTCTTTTAAAAGTAAAAGACACGCCAGGATGTTGATATTAATTGTCTTTACACCAGCCTAGAAATAAAACAAGTCCCATCACTGAGACAGTGGAAGTCACATAAGCCCCAAATCATCCATGTCTGTGGAAGAAGGATAACCCCCCACATTTTTATCAGTGGGATAAAATTCATTCCATATTTATGGTGTCAGTGGAATGAAATAAACTTCAAATTGATGATGTCCATAAAATAAACTCTATATCTCTGGTGTCAGCATGGGATAAAATTAGTCCTGTGCAGGCACACCTTGGTTTACGAACGCCTTGGTTAACGTAATTTTCGGTTTACAAATGAAAATCCATTGAAAATAATGATTAGGTTTACAAATTTTTTTTGCAATACGAACAGATTAATTGGTTTTCAATGCATTTATGAATTTTGTTTGCAATACGAACGGATTCATTGGTTTTCAATGCATTTACAAATATATATATTTATTGAAATATATTTTGAAATATATTGAATATGGCACAAAATCAGGGTCGGATCGACCATTTGGAAACTCGGGCACTGCCCGAGGGCCCGGGGTCAGTAGGGGGTCCCATGAGATGCCCCTGGTACCTTTTTCATAGGTTTTTTTGAGTTTGGGCAAGGACACAGGGGCCCCATGATCCCCTATTGCCTGGGGGCCCCATGAGTTGTCAGTCTGCCCCTGCACAAAACTGTAGTATTTTAAATATATGTTAATATGGGCAGTACAGTGGCTAAATGGTTAGCACTTCCGCCTGGCAGCACTAGGGTTGTTGGTTTGAATCCCAACCACGGCACCACCTGCCTGGAGTTTGCATGTTCTCCCTGTGTCTGCATAGGTTTCCTCCAGGTACTCTGGTTTCCTCCCACCGTCCAAAGACATACTGTTAGGTTAATTGGCTCTTGTCTAAATTGTCCCTAGTATGTGTATGTATGAATGTGAGTCAGGGACCTTAGACTGTACACCCCTTGAGGGTTAGGGACTGATGTGAATGTAGAATATATATGTAAAGTGCTGCATAAATTGATGGTGCTATATAAGTACCTGAAATAAAATAATATATTTGGGAAGAATATATTTCAAATATAGTTTTCTGCCATGTGGGTGGCTGGGCTGTGAAACTCTGGAAGGAGGAAGTGGACAGAAACAGAAAGTCTCAGCCACTTTTCCTGTCCATGCTACTAAATCCTGGACCAGAGAGACTATTATACACTACTAGGGAGTGATAAAAGTGCAGAGTAGATAGGCTGACTCTGAGTTCCAGTGTCACACTACAGTTTCTGCCAGTGAGAAGTCCCATTACAGGCTGGTCGGACAACAGTTGGAGAATGCCCCCGTGACCCTTGATCTTGTCTTCAGGTCTTCCACACAAAGACAGACTCTGCAGCATCCCTGCACCTGGACTTTGCTGCAACATTCATCTGGAGGTATCGCTGTTAATAACTCTATATACCCGGGTATATGTGCACAAATCCATAAAGACTTCCTTCGGGCTGTTTTGCTGATAATACCTGTTTGTAAATTGGATGCATGTACTGTTAATAATTTCTTCTCATATAAAGCTTGCATTATTTCTATACTGGTGTGCTTCTATGTGTTTATGGTTCCTAATTACTTTGTTTAGAATACTGATTATTTTCCCAGGAAGGGGACCTCCTCTGTTCAAAGAGGTCCTGTTCTGGGTGGAGGCACTGCAAAATTTTATTATAAATCCCACTCTTACATTTAGCGAAGGTCCTGGTTCTCCTATTTACCTATAAGTTTAATGCAATATCCTATTTGGTGAGGGAAATTTCTCATACCCTACCCCCCCAAAAAAAAAATAAAAGAGGATACATTATATAGCAAGATGGCTATAAAGTCAACAGAAAACAGCAAATTTAGGATCATTCAGAAAATCCTGGTGTAGGTAGCATGCCCTCTGCATATATTTTCATGGTAAATCAACACGCTTGCCTGGAATAAGTTTGTATAGAAGTTGGATTATCTGTTTTTCCATTGAGCCTGTGTACATACAAAATTGTCATATGGCTCAGAGAAGTATATATCACACACAAACTAGTGGTTTTTAAATTTGCATGCCAGTGAAACATGTAGAAAATGGTGAATTTACATAGGAGAAGTGAGTACAATCTGTGCATAGCAGCCATTACAATGCAATCATTACACAGTCTGATACATGATTCTGCAATCTCTATTATTTTCCAGGCCATAGGCTTTCACACTTACAGTACCTCCTTCACATACAATGTAGGACTAGTAGTCCCAAATTGTACTTAACGATGAAGAGGGATCCCTCCCACAGGCCAGAGATGGGGGAGGGGGTAAATAGTACTGCCTCCTTATCTCCCTCTAGAGTCAACAAGCATGGAACCCTTGTAGTGTGGGGGGACCCCACTGGAAGGGTTCTGTTGATTTGGAGTTGGGGAAGTACTGTAATTTTTAGCAGTCAATTGACATTGTTACTCTTCCCTACCATGTGGGTAATAAAAATGACTTCTCATGCAAATTATTTATCACTCCTTTTATTTTCTAAAGCTCTCTCTTCTTTGCTGAGAATTTTATAGGGGTTTATAATAAACACCTTTATTGTGGCTGTTCAGCTCATGAAATGGAAGGCTCTGAGATCTCTGGACAGAGTCAACTAATTGCTAATACTTTTAGCAATATAGTGTATGTGAACAGGCACAATAAGAAGCAATAAGAATACAGCTGTTCTGTGAAGCCCTCAGAGGTTTGTTAGAGAACATTAATGAACAAACAGCATTGTAAGTCCAAGGAACACACCAGACAGGTCAGGGATAATGTTGAGCAGAAGTTTAAAGCAGGGTTAGGTTATAAAAAAAATATCCCAAACGTTGAACATCTCACAGAGCACTGTTCAATCCATCATCTGAAAATGGAAAGAGTATGGAACAACTGCAAACCTACCAAGACATGGCCGTCCACTTAAACTGACAGGCCGGGCAAGAAGAGCATTAAAAAGAGAAGCAGCCAAGAGGCCCATGATAATTCTGGAGGAGCTGCAGAGATCCACAGCTCAGGTGGGACAATCTGTTCACAGAACAACTATTAGCCATGCACTCCACAAATCTGGCCTTTTTGGAAGACTGGCAAGAAGAAAGCCATTGTTGAAAGAAAGCCATAAGAAGTCCTGTTTGGAGTTTGAAAGAAGTCATGTGACGTACACAGCAAACATGTGGAAGAAGGTGCCCTGGCCAGATGAGACCAAAATTTAACTTTTTAGCCTAACAGCAAATGCTATGTGTGGTGGAAAACTAACACTGGACATCACCCTGAACACACCATCCCCACTGTGAAACATGGTGGTGACAGCATCATGTTGCGGGGATGTTTTTCTTCAGCAGGGACAGGGAAGCTGGTCAGAGTTGATGGGAAGATGGATGGAGCCAAATACAGGGCAATCTTAGAAGAAAGCCTGTTGGAGTCTGCAAAAGACTTGGGACTGGAGCGGAGGTTCACCTTCCAACAGGACGACCCTAAACATACAGCCTGAGCTGCAATGGAATGGTTTAGATCAAAGCATATTCAAGTGATTGAATGGCCCAAAGTCCAGACCTAAGTCCAATTTGAGAATCTGTGGCGAGACTTTAAAATTGCTGTTCACAGACACTCTCCATCCATACTGACAGAGCTTGAGCTATTCTGCAAAGAAGAATGGGCAGAAATGTCACTCTCTATATGTGCAAAGCTGTTAGAGACGTCTCACCAAAGACTTGCAGCTGGAATTGCAGAGAAAGTTGGATCTACAAAGTATTGACTCCGGTGGGCTGAATACAAATGCACACCACACTTTTCAGATGTTTATTTCAAAAAAGTTTTGAAAACCATTTCTCATTTTCCTTCCACTTCACAATTATGTGCCACTTTGTGTTTGTCTATCACATTAAATCCCAATAAAATACATTTACATTTTTGGTTGTAACATAAAATGTGGAAAATTTCAAGGGGGAGGAAGACTTTTTCAAGGCACTCTAAGACGTGTGTCTACACGGCATACTTTAAGGCAGGCTATAGATTATGCGATTTTCTTTCCTAAAACCATGAGTTGCTTTTGCTCCCACAGAGCTCTTGTGCTGTCCCAGTGTGTGTGGGGGAGAGAGCCATCCTGGGCAGGAGGACACAATGATTAATTCCAGCAGCTATAGCTGCTGACAATAATCACAGGCTAAAAATCCGACCAGTTGTACCAAAGTCAATTGATGGATGGATCACCTTGGGTACAATCAGTCTGTCCATAGATGGATCGAAGCTTGGCCAAACCTTGCTGAACCAGATGAGATTCAATCCATGTGCAGCTTATGGCCCCTTTCACATCTGATTTGCTCAGCAGAGGATCTGTCTGCTGATGTTTGCAGAACACTGTAACCTATTAATTTAAATGCCCTTGGAGGTCTGCTGGGGAAGAGAAAATAATACTGTTCAGTCAGTATGACATGCGATAAGAGTGCCGTCGATCTTCAGAATCACCGCACACTTCACTCATATTGGCCAGTTCACGGGCGCAACACGAGGGCCAAAACCAAGTGTTTGGAAGCCACAGTGTGGCGGTATGTTGGAGGCGAGCGCAATGGGGAGGCCATACACGCAACCTATGACAAATGGAAGGGAAACCTGCAGGATGTGAGGAGACCTGAAAGTGGCACATGGCTGAGTTTTGTTGAGCAATGGGAGGCGGTACAGGGAACCAGGGTTCAAAACTGTGGGCCCAGCAGCAAGCGTGACCGGGTACGGGGGCCATGGCAGATTTGGGGCCTGGCAGCACCTATGGGGGCCTGTAATCTGCCAAATATGACATTGGAAAAACACAGGAGTGTGGGAGACCTCAAGTGGCACAGGCAGAGTGGGAGAATGGGGAGGCCGTACAGGGACCAGGTCACACCCGTGGGACCAAACAGCAGCCCGGAAACCCGGCCGGTGGGTTTGGGGGCCCAAAGGCCCATTTGGGGCCTTTGGGGGCACCCCCATGGGGGGGCCTGTAATTGCCACAACCTATGGAAAAAAATGGAAAACCGCAAAGGGGTTTGAGGGACCTCAAAGTGGCACATGGGGAGGGGTGGGGCAAGGGAGGCCGGTTTCAGGGACCCAGGTCCCCAAAGTGGGACCAGCAGCGTTTACCCAGGCGGTCGGAGGGGGGCCCCTGGCGATTTGGGGCGGGGCACCTATGGGAGGCCGTAATCTGCCAACAAAACCCATGACAAAAAGGGGAAAACCCCAGGAGGGGTGAGGAGACCTCAAAGTGGCACATGGCCCGAGTGGGAGCAATGGGAGGGCCCTTTCAGGGACCCAGGTCACACTGTGGGTTTAGCCAGCAGGTGAAACCCGGCGGTCGGGGGCCCCTGGCCCTTTTGGGGGCCCGGCCGGGGGAACCCAGGGAGACCCGGGAATCTGCCAGAAACCTTGAAAAAATGGAAACCCCCCAGGGGTTGAGGAGACCTCAAAGTGGCACATGGGGGAGTGGGGGAAAAGGGAGGCGGGGGGTTTTCAGGGACCCCGGTTTACCCCTGTGGGTCCGCAGCAGGGGTGACCGGCGGTAAGGGGGCCCCCTGGCAGGGTTTGGAAACCCCGTTCCCTCCCATAGTCCTGCCGACTCAGAATAGCGTGGCCTCCTCAAA
>CATNWA010004373.1:0-16033 GCA_951230385.1 Staurois parvus
TTACAAGTTTCCCCCCCCCCCCCCCCCCCCCCGGGTTTGGGCTTGGTACTGTTTTTTTGGGGAATATTATTGGGGGAGTTTTTAGGGGCGCCTTCCCGGAACCCCCCGGGCTCCGTCGCCCCCAACATGTCCCCCGCCTTTTTTAGGAAAAATTTCGATTGCGCACCCCAAAAGTATGAAAATTTTTCCGGATTCGGCGCGAAATCGAAAATTTTCCAATATTCTACGAAAACAAATTCCACTTCGCATACTTCGATCTCGCCTCATCTCTAGTGGTGATGTCATAGCCCTCCAAAACGCATGGGTGCACGGAGAGTTATCGACGGACGGTGAGTGCGCCACAGGGTCACGTGGCTTCCTTCCGGGGGATGTTGATAGGGACACTCACAGTGCCACTGGACTTCTCTTGTTATAATAGTTTGGCGCCATGTTCTTGAAGTGAGTATGGTTGCGGCCACCTATTTCGGGGCCAAACATTTTTATAAGCTATCATTTTGGGACAAGCTTGTATTGATTCAAATTGAGACAATGTTGCTAATTGTGGATGTTGTTTGTGTGAAACTACATGTAACTGTTATATCCACTGTTTAACAACCCTGTATAACGGTCGGCTATAGAGAATGTGCATGTAATTGGCAACAGGGAAGTCGGTCACATTTAGTTTTAACAATAAGACTTTAATCCAAAATTTATTATAGCAAATATGCATATACACAAAAATAGAAAAATAAAAGAATACGATACCATTATATATATATATCAATTTTTTTTAAAAAACAGTATAAAGTGCCTTCTATTAATGTGACTTTCCACATGGGGAACTGGATAGTTTTTAGGAATACTTTAGTTAGGATGGCATACTACCCATGGGGGTCACCTTTTTGATTTGGGAAACATTTCACATGGTTTCTTTCCATTAATGACACCGACATCAAGGGGAGTAGTCACTTCACTAACAATAGGAGATCAATCACAGGCCAGTAAACATTTCATTGGTTATTCTCTCAATGTAGTTGCAAGAATGTTTATAATCCCTCATTGGTCCAATGGATTCCTTTAGCCCTTTCCAGATATATCTGCTTCTTGTGTGGAAGGATCTCGAATTCGCGCCTAAAATTGTCTTCCCTTCAAATTCAACACCATAGCTGTACTTTAGGTAATGTTCCCCCTCCCCCATATCTGTAAGGGAAAGCCTCAATTTCTCCAATAATCCCCTGGCCTCTTCAGTGAGAAGAAACATTTTCTCTGGAGTGGAGATGTTTTATGCAGTGAGCCCTTCATAGGACGGGATGGGGAATCTAATAAGTAATCTAAGATAAGTAAGATGAACCGGTTGTACTGGAGTCATGGATCAGAAAACTAATGACTCCATTGATGGTATAGCAGAGCTGACAGCAGAAGTGGCTCCATCACTATTGGTGGTGTCACAGAGCTGCATGGCGGCTGACTATCTCTCAGAAGATCAAGGTTGGAGTCTACACACTGGTGTCAGAGGACTGTTGTACATTTATTTTTAGATCATGAGGATCTCAGAAGGGGGATAACTACACAAGGGGAAAAGGAGAGTTCCAACAGTCACCTGGGTGGGGGGAAGTGGGATCCATTTCTTGGATGGGTTTTTAGCTGGAACTTGAACTTATGAGTAATATTGGTGGCTTTGCTTATTGCTTCTTAGGCCATTAGTTGCTACTATAGATTTGATGATAATTGTATACATTGTTGCTGTTGTGTCTCTTGCTGAGTTGATTTTGCTTTTTTTTTATGCACATGATTACTGTCAGGGATGCGGGTTTGTGACCAGAGATGTGTGTACTGACACAGGGAACGCAGGCCTCAGATATGGTATAAAGAAGACAATTTTATTATAAGACTAACAATACAAATATAAACACAGTGCACCAAACCCCAAGCTAATACAAATACATTACAACAAGGTGAAACAAAACCCAAACCTAAACTGATATAGATACACAGGTACATTACTCATATAGAGCAAACGTGGTTCAGGCAGGCCGGGTTGTTAACTATCGGGCAGGTAGGTAGCAGGAGACAGGAGGAGCAGGTGGGGAGTAGTCAGGTCATGAGCCGGGTACAGCAACTAACGGACAGGTAGGTACAGGGGGTCAGGCAGAGAATGGTCAGGGTCACTAAGCCAGGGATCAATACAGGAGAAGTCAGCCAGAGGTCAGGATCAGGCAGGGTCGGCAACAAGTCAGGCAGAGAGAAACAGGAACAGGAATGCAGGTTACAAGATACAGGGGCCCATGGAAAAACACACACCAAGGCACAGACTGCAGGTTCTGGCCATTCCTTAAATACACCACCTGCAATCGCCCCAGGTGATGGCTAATTGCCGAAGTGAACCTCTGAATTGTTGAGAGCACCTGCTGGCCAGCCCTGGTACTGCAGCCCACAAGGCAGGTGAGTCCCACCACTATTGGCAAGTTCATTCCTGACAATTACATTCACAATTTTAGAACAGAAGATTTACTTTAAACCCGCAAACATGTTTTATTTTCTGAAGCAGATCGGACCCTGGAGAATATAATGGTGGTGGTTGCCATTTTCTATGTTACAGGATATTAGCTCAGCTGTTTGTCAAATGATAATTTTCTGTAAAAAAACCCACTAAGATCATTTCCTAGAATACAAAAATATATGACCCAATTTGTTTGGTAAACTGGAATTTTTGGAAGAAGGCATGTAAGGGGAAGAAATTTCACACAGGAACATATTAGATTATTATTATTATTATTTTATTATTATACAGTATTTATAAAGCGCCAATAGTTCGCTCAGCGCTGTACATTACAAAGGGAGACAGAACATGTGACAGAAACATATGAAATAACCAATACAATGCAAAACATGAGGGGATGAGGGCCCTGCTCTTTCGAGCTTACAATTAGGAGGGAGGGGGTGGTGGCACAGGATGGAGAAAAAATAGCTGTGGGGGATGGAGATGGAGTGGTAGGAAGAGTGGAGGAGGGAGGCAAGTTAGCAGGGGGGTGGGGTAGGCTTCCTGAAGAGATGGGTTTTCAGGGTGCGCCTAAAGGAGAGGAGAGTAGGTGAGTAATCTGATGGGTTGGGGCAGGGAGTTCCAGAGGATAGGTGACACCCTGGAGAAGTCTGGAGGCGGGCATGGGAGGAGGAGACCAGGGAACTAGAGAGAAGGAGGTCTTGTGAGGAGCGGAGTGTGCGTGCTGGGCGGGTACTTGGATATTAGGTCAGTGATGTAGTTCGGGGCAGTATGGTGGACGGCTTTGTACGTCAGTGTTAGGATTTTGAATTTGATCCGTTGCGCAATCGGAAGCCAGTGGAGGGATTGGCAGAGGGGGGGGGGTGGCGGAGATGGAGCGGTTGGAAAGGTGAATGAGTCTGGCAGCCGTATTCAGGATGGACTGAAGCGGGGATAGCCAGCGGCGAGGCAGGCCAGTGAGGAGGGAGTAGGCAGTTGTCGAGTCGTGATTATGATGAGGGAGTGGATGAGCTGTTTAGTGGTTTCTGGGGTTAAGGAACGTGCGGATTTTGGCGATGTTGCGGAGGTGGAGTCTGCATGTTGCGGAGGCGGAGTCTGCATGTTGCGGAGGCGGAGTCTGCATGTTGCGGAGTCTGCATGTTGCGGAGGTGGAGTCTGCATGTTGCGGAGGTGGAGTCTGCACGAGTTTGTTAAAGATTGGACTTGGGGCTTGGAAGGATAGGTTGGAGTCCAGAATGACACCCAGTACTCTGGCCTGCAGGGCGGGTTTGATATTGGCGTTGTTGGATGTGACGGAGAAATCAATGGGGGGTGGTGTCCGGGCTGGGGGGAAGAAAGAAACTCGGTTTTGGAGAGGTTCAATTTAAGGAAGTGGAGCGAACATCCAGTCTGATATAACAAACAGCTAGAGATCCCTTGTGCTCTCGCAAATCAGACAGCTAGTGCATTGCATTTATCCATCAGGTGTGTAATGGGGTGTAACCACATTAACTCTAGAAATTGAACCTTGTAGCTCTCCCATTGTGTCTTTTCCCCTATGCTCATTGTGTCCACAGTAGACTTGCGTAGGCAGGGCAGAGTAGGACTGGCCATAGAGGGATTACTTTGACGCAGTTGGCCAGCTTAAACATGTATTGCAATATGTGTGAACCAAATATCCCTATTTGTTGCATAGTTTGCTTGAAAGGGTATATATCAGTGTGCAGAGGGTCCTTCAGAATATCCAGTCTGATATGTCGCTCAGTAGGTGTGTGATTCGGGCTGAGACCAAGGGGGTGAGGTGGGGGGTTGAGAGATAGATTTGTGTGTCGTCGGCATAGAGGTGGTAGTTGAAGCCGTGAGAGTGTATGAGTTGGCCAAGGGAGGAGGTATAGATGGAGAAGAGAAGGGGCCCGAGGACAGAGCCTTGAGGGACCCCAACAGAGAGGGGGAGTGAGGGGAGAGGTGGTAGCATTATAGGTAACGCTTGAAAGAGCGTTGTGACAGGTAGGATGAGATCCAGGAGAGAGAGCAGAATCTCTGAGGCCGAGGGAGTGTAGTTTTTTGAGGAGGAGGGTTGGGTCGACTGTGTCGAAGGCCGCAGAGAGGTCAAGGAGTAGGAGCACTGAATAGTGGCCATTAGCTTTGGCGGTTAGCAGGTCGTTGGGAGAGTTTGAGTAAGGCAGTTTCGGTGGAGTGTAGGGGACGGAAAGCCGGACTGTAGGGGATCGAGGAGGTTGTTGTCGTTTGAGGTGAGAGCATAGGCGGGTGTAGACTAGGCGCTCGAGGAGTTTAGATGTAAATGGGAGCAGGGAGATGGGTCTGAGGTTGTTCGGGTCATTGGGGTCCAGGGAGGGCTTTTTAAGTATGGGGGGGTGATGTGTGCATGTTTCAGAGGGGAGGGGAAAGTGCTGAGGAGAGGGAGAGATTGAAGATGTGGGTGAGGGAGCGTAGGATGGAGGAGGAGGAAGGTCGTAGGAGTTGTGAGGGGGGAGGGTCGAGGGGGCAGGTGGTGAGGCGGGCATCAGAGAGGGTCTTGGAGACTTCCTCGATGGTAGTAAGGTCAAAGGTGTGGAGTGTTGGGGGAGCTTCAGTATGAGGAATGTAGGGTGGGGTGGGGAGAGGAGGAGGTCAGAGCAGTGGTGGGGCCGTGGGAGAGGGGTGATGAGGGGGTAGGTGAGGGTGAGTGAGGGTGAAGGGGGTTGGAGAGAGTTTGAGCAGCAGCGACGAAGTCCCTGCGGGTTATGTCGAGGGGGAGGGGGGATAAGGGGGTAGCTGTGTGAGAGGGGACAGGTTGAGAGGGCGTGTGAGTTGCGACAGGTTGAGAGGGCGTGTGAGTTGCGGCAATGTCCTTGCGAATTGTGTCAATTTTGTTTTTGAAGTGATTGGCAATCTCAAGGGCAGTGAGTGAGGTGCTGGGTGGAGGTGGGGGTGGAGAGAGTAGAGAGTTGAAGGCAGAGAAGAGTCGGCGAGGATTGGAGGAGAGGGCCTTGATGAGGGTCAAGAAGTAGGCCTGTTTGGCAGCATGGGAGGAGGAGGTGTAGGTGCGGAAGGCAGATTTGTAGCGGGTGAAGGCTTGTTTGGATTTGGTTTTGCGCCATAGTCGCTCTAGGGCACGACTTTGTCGTTTGAGGGTTTTGGTGTGATCAGTCTGCCAGGGCTGGAGCGGTCGGGGGTCTGGTGTTGCGTGTGGTTAAAGGCGCTAGTGAGTCAAGGGCTGTTGAGAGCGCATTGTTGTAGGCGGTCAAAGCCAAGTCGGGGCAGGACAGGGGGGGGAGGATGCGGTCGTGGAGTTGATCAGCTGCAGAGTGGAGGGAGGCAGGGTTAAGGTTGCGGAGGTTACGGCTGGTAGTAGTGTGACATTTGGAGGGGTAGGCGTTGGAGGACGAGGAGATAGAGAAGGTGATCAGGTTGTGGTCAGAGAGAGGGAAGGGGGTGTTAGTGAGGTTGTGGGGAGCGCATCGGTTGGAGAAGACAAGATCAAGGATATTTCCGTCGGAGTGGGTGGTGGATTGTATGCACTGTGCAAGTGCAAAGGAGGAGGTTAGGTGGAGGAGACGGGCTGTGTCCGGGTTGTCGAGGTTGACAGGGATGTTAAAATCCCCAAGAATTATGGTGGGTAGCTCAGAGGAGAGGAAGAAGGGTAGCCAGGAGGAGAAGTCATCCAGGAAGCGGGGTATGGATCCAGGAGGCCGGTATATCACAGCAATCTTCAGGGGGGTTGGGGAGAATAGTCGGGCGCAGTGGGCCTCGAAGGAGGAGAAGGATAGGGAGGTGGGGGGGGGGTTTGGGAGGACTCGGAAGGTGCTCTGTGGTGACAGGAGCAGACCAACCCCACCACCTTTACGACCGTTAGGCCTGGGTGAGTGGGTCCAGGTGAGACCTCCATAGGAGAGTGCAGCAGGGGGGTAGAGTCAGTGGGCTGGATCCAGGTTTCCGTGATCGCCAGGAGGTTGTTGAGGGAGCGGGAAACAAAGAGGTCGTGGATGGCGGTAAGCTTGTTGCACACCGAACGGGCGTTCAGGAGTGCACATGAAAACGGGGGGGAGATTTTAGGGAGCAGGGAGACAGATACTAAGTTGCGGGGGGGTTGCAGTAGGACGTGGAAGTGGGAGTGGGAGGGTGTTGAGCGGGTGGGGGAGGTGGAGGGCCAGGATTCGGGGAGATGTCCCCCGCGGCTAGGAGGAGGAGAAGGGTGAGAAAGGTGGCATGGGAGCGGGATGTGCAGGAGTGTGAGAAACTCCTAGTGGAGGTGTTGGGGTCAGTGGGAGAGCGGAGTAATAGGAGGAGGTGGTGGGTGCCATAGAGGGGTGAGGGAAGCAGTGAGGACACGATATACAAATGTTTGGGAGGGGCAGAGGGATATAGTGAATGGAATTTGGGAACAGAGGAGAGGAAAATGAGAAGGAGGAGTGGAAGAGACATTTTGGGGAGGTGAAGAGAGCAGTAGTAGGGAGATGATAGCAGTGAGGGGGAGATGTACAGGTTGTGGGGTGGAGCAGAGGGGTAGAGAAATGAGATTTGGGAACGGAGGGTAGTAATATGATGAGAAGAGGGGTGTATTATATAAAGGCACACAGAGTGGGTCTCAGGCATGTAAGAGGTTTCCCAGGGTGTTTGCTTGCAGTCTTCCAGCATGCAGTAGAGCTTCTTACTGTTGTTGTGTCTTCCTGCTGCTTGGGTTCTCCTGCTTTAGTTCAACTGCTGCGTTTAACTGCTTCTTCTATGCACTCGTTCGAAGCCGCACTCAATCTGAAGCAGCACCCCATCAGAGACTGTGCCCCCCATCAGAGATCTCCCCCATGAGCTGATCTAAATTTATAGGGAGATGCTCAAATGAGCATTCAACTCCACCCCAATTAGAAGCTGATAAAGATCACATGAGGAGTGGGGGATGATTCTCTCAGGAAACAGACACCGATCGTAAAACGGGTGCAGCTAAAGGTGAGAGCTGGTCAACATATACAAAAATTGATTGATTATTGATTCATTGGTTGGTACTACCTCTCAGTGGAATTGGGAAAATGTCCCCAGTATCAATAGACCCATAGTTCTAGGCACCACCACCGCTACTAATTATGTCTTAAATACACAGGACGGAGTTAATAGAATGTGGACTGAAATACAAACAGAAATAACAAGAGTTTTTAAAGCTAAATCCTCCCTACCCATTGCAGTAGCATGTAAACAGAAGAGTAGTGAAACGGTACTTCAGTTCTGGGTGAGATTTAAAAATGTTTGGAGTCACGAGGCGGGTCTAAGCATTACTAGAGACATGCAGTCTATTGATTCAAACATATATAAACAATTTGAAACCCCAGTATATGTTAATGATCAAACAACAAATATCAGAATGGGCCACTTTGTCCATGGATGATTTTCAAACAAAAATCACTGAGAAAGATGCTGCAGGATGTTTTGAAATCCCCAGGGAAAAGGAGAAACCTGTCTCCTTCCATTACCAGGAGAGATACCAGGGGAATAGGGGTAGAGGCAGGGAAAGAGGATATAATAACTGGGGAAGAGGACAAAGATATTCTGATAGGACAAATCCCAGGGTAAGCTGTTTTAATTGTGGGGATCCAAATCACTGGAAAAGGGATTGCCCTTATGAGGACAGAATGCAAGATGAGAGACAATCACAAAGACCTGACCCCATTCCCCCCCCCACTCCTTCCACCAGACCCAAAGTTAAGTTCCCCATTGATTGGAACTCCAATGAATGCCAATGAAGCTGCCCGGAAGGTGGGGACCCGGCGTTTCCCATGATCTCTCTCCATTATATGGATCAACCTATGTTCTCACTCTGTGTGAATGACAGATACATCCCTTTTTTGGTTGATAGTGGCGCGACTTGCTGTACTATCATCAAGGAATATTGGAGAGGGGAAATTGTGACAACTGTATGTTCTCACTGAAAAAGAAACTGCCTGTGTGAATGACAGGCATACCCTTTTTGTTTACTTCTTGGTATTGGAGGAGGGGAAAATTCAGCTGATGCAAGCTGAACCTTCTATGGGAATCAATGGGATCCCCACCAAGACTTATAAAACACTAACCCTTCCCATCACAAATCCCGCGGGGAGAGGGTACCACTATATGGCATTTTTTTTTGTTTCCGGAACCGCCAGATGACCTGGTGTAGAATGCCTCAGGGTTTTGTAGATTCCCCGGTAGTCTACGCAATTGTTCTCCAGGCTACTCTGAGGGGGTGGACACCGGCCCATGGGTCAGTCCTGCTGCAGTACGTGGATGACATCTTCCTCTGCAGTTCTATGAAGGAGACCCGCCTGAGGGATGGGGAGAGTTTGTTGAAATGTCTTTTTGAAAGTGGACACAAGGGGGTTTATTTACTAAACCTGGTTGACTCAGAATCTTGGGCACCTGTGCATGGTAGCCAATCAGCTTCTAACCTCAGCATGTTCAGTTAAGCTTCAGCAATAAAACCTGGAAGCTGATTGGTTTTTATGCAGAAGTGGACAAGATTCTGAGTCAACCAGGTTTAGTAAATAAACCCCAAGGTGTCAAAGAAAAAATTGCAGTGGTGTAAAGCAAGTGTCGAATACCTGGGCTTTGTGCTCACAAAGGGGGAAAGGAAAGTCAGTCCAAAGAGAGCTCTTCTGGGTCTTGCCCACCCACAAACCAAGAAAGACATGCTCTCCTTTCTTGGAGCCATTGGTTACTGCCGCCAGTGGATACCTGACTGTTCCTATTATGACAATCCTTTGAGACAAGCTACAACCCAGGAAATGTCAGAAATTGTTAAGTGGTCAGACGGCATGGTTGATGCATATGTGTATTTGAAAAATGCAATGGTAACCGCCCCAGGCCTCGGCCTCCCTGACTATGTAAAAATGTTTCATGTGTATGCAAGGGACAATTGTAAGACCATGGCTGGTGTACTCGCCCAAGAGCACGGAGGCAGACTTCGCCCTGTAGCTTTTTTCTCAAAAGTGGTGCCAGTTCAGGTCCAAGGCATGCCTGTGTGTCTCAGAGCATTAGCATCTTGTGCGATGGCAGTTGAAATGGCTACGTCATTCACCTTAGGACACCCTACGACATTGCACACTACACATAATGTAGCTATTTTGCTGAAAAATATACACACTCAACACATGTCCTCCCAGAGACTGAGCGGCTATGAGGTCATTCTCTTGTCTAATCCTAACTTCACTATCAAATATTCGTCAGCCACCTCAGGCCCGGCTCCCATTCTTAATGCTCTGTTAGGCTTAAGGGGGAGGAAGATGAACCAGTTCCCAGACATGACTGTATTGACCTAATTCATCAGGACACCTCCCCCCACCCGCACATGTCCTCACTTGCGCTATCAGATGCCCAGGACATTTTTGTAGATGAGTCCTACTCCAGATCCAATGACACCACCTATCATGCAGGTTACGCAGTAGTGAAACTGCCTGGTGAAATCATAGAGGCCAAAGCAATTCCCTATCAGTCTGCCCAAGCTGCAGAACTCATAGCACTTACAAGAGCTTGTCAGCTCTCTGCAGGAAAGAATGTAAACATTTACACTGACTCCAAATATGGGTTTGGCGTAGCACATGACTTTGGAGTAATTTGGTCCTGGAGAGGATTTGTAGCCGCTGATGGGAAGAGCATTTCACATTCCACGCTAGTGAAGGACCTCCTCCATGCTATCCAACTGCCAAATAGATTATCAATCATTCATTGCAAAGCACACACGGGAGAACAAACTGACATTGTAAAAGGAAATGCACTTTCAGATCTAGCGGCAAAACAAGCAGCCGGCACACAAACAGCTGAGATACAAATGCCTATGTTGACCCCGGGGATCACACTTCTGGACAGTACTTGGTTGAGTCTCCAAACATATGCATCAGAACAAGATCTTAATGATTGGGCGGGGGAGGATTTAGTAAAAGATGAGAAAGGTCTCTTTCTCAAAGAGGGGAAGCCTTGCATCTCTGCAGCTAGTGTTCCCCTATTCATAGAACAATACCACGGAGTAGGACACGGGGCTGGCAAAACACCTGTGAAGTTTTATTACAAGACTTCTACATTGCAGGTCTCCCCAAACTAGTGAAGGCTTTTGTATCCAGATGCATTGTTTGTATCCGTAATAATCCAAATATACCGAATAGACCCAAGCATGAGTATCTACAATACCCTACCACTCCTTTCACACACCTTCAAATTGATTTCACACACATGCCAAAGATAGGAAAGAAGCAAGAATATCTTTTGGTGATTTTAGATGTGTTCTCTAGGTGGGTAGAATCTTTTAAGACTACAAAGGAAGTTGCTCAGACAGTTGTCCGTATCCTCACACAGGAAATTATTCCTAGATGGGGGTGCCCCCTACAGATTAATTCAGACAATGGTCCTGCTTTTACCTCAAAAGTTTGTCAGGGACTAGTGAGAGCCCTAAAAATTGAGTGGAAATTCCACATTCCCTATCACCCACAGAGTTCAGGGATTGTGGAAAGAATGAACAGGACTGTAAAAGATAAACTGAGGAAAGCAACTGGACTGGAGGTACTTTTGCCGGCTGGACAAAGCTGCTTCCAGTTGTATTAGCAGAAATCAGGATGACACCAAATAAAGTGACGGGATATTCTCCGTTTGAAGTACTGATGGGAAGACCGTTCCCCACCCCGTGGGCTAGAACACCACTATTGCTAGAATCAGGAGATCTAGATCAGATTAGGGAAGAGTATGTCCGTAAATTGATTGAAACTTGGGACAATGCTAAAAGAAATGTTGCTCGCACCTCTTTTGATTCAAAGGTACCAACGCACCCATTTCAGGTCGGGGATCACGTGGTGGTTAAACAACTAGCCCAGAACAGAAGATCCGGTTGCCCATTCGGACCACAGTGATCGCGGTGACTAGGACCGCTGTGCAATAGAAGGTCAGCAAGCCTGGATCCATGCCAGCCGAGTGAAAAGGGTCAGAGGAGCTGGTCAGGAAGCTCACGGCAAGGAGGTGAAGCAGGTGATAAATCCTCAAGGAGAGAAGCCGGTAACAAAGTCTCTGAAAATAATCAAGATGAGCATTCTATTAAGCCAAGGACTCTGGCAAACTATGGATTCTGCTTGGAGTGATTTCATTTTTAGTGTTTACCCCAATATGGATAGTGACTAACTGTATATACTCCCCAGAGGATCTGGGTGCTGTTCAGGTCATATGTGGTCATAACAACAAATAATAATACCTCAGAAAACACACACCCCATACACACTAGGACCAAAAGAGAAACCAATATACCAGCACAGAAACCACAGGTTGCTATTACCAGAGAGGGGAAGATTACTACATTGTGGTTCGACTCTTCTAACACCCATGTTGCTAATTTTCCTTCACCTATGGAAACCTCACAGAAAAAGGAAATGAAGAGAGTAGCAGGAAAAGGGCGCACAAGAGGGAGGGAATAGGTTACATCTGTGTAACTGATGATTATTGGGGGAGTAACTGTGATTATTGGGGAGCAGTGGGATGGAACATAGGAACTGAATGGGGATACAAACCTGACCTGACACGGTCATTGTCAAGAGAACCAGAGAGCACACAGAGACAGATTGCAAGGAACCCAACGTGCTTTTATTTGGGAGGTTTTTGGGGCACAGACAACCGTTCCTTTAGTCCATAGGTCCACACTAGACACAGCAACACAGTACAGTTCTCTGGAAGGCAATATGGAACAACAGGGGGTATTGTAATCCACAGGGTTCAGTCCTTTGGGCAGCACGGGGTTAGTCCACTTACTGGATGCGGGGAGCCAGACACAGAGGGTTACAGTCCACACAGGCAGCTCCAGGCAGGGAAGGGTTAAGTCCGTTTGGCTCACGGGCAACAAAGAGTTCAATCCAGACAGGGAAAATGTCCAGCCTGCAGGCTCACAGGGAACAAAAGGTAAGTCCAGGCAGGGAAGATATCCAGCCTGCAGGCTCACAGGGAACAAAAGGTAAGTCCAGGCAGGGAAGATATCCAGCCCGCAGGCTCACAGGGAAAAAGGTAAGTCCAGGCAGGGAAGATATCCAGCCCGCAGGCTCACAGGGAACAAAGGGTAAGTCCAGGCAGGGAAGATATCCAGCAGGGAAGATATCCAGCCCGCAGGCTCACAGGGAACAAAAGGCAGGAAGTCCAGGCAGGGAACAAGATAAGCCCAGGCAGGGAAGATATCCAGCCCGCAGGCTCACCAAAAGGTAAGTCCAGGCAGGGAATGGGTTCAGGCAGCAGAGAGTTCACCCCACACAGGAGAGGATCCAGCAGGCAGGGAAGAGTCCGGGAGCCCGCAGGAGGCTCACGGGGGATGGTTGGGGAATGGTCGGATGAGGGAAGCTGGCACTCAGCACAGCCTTCCCTCACACACACAGCCAGGAAAACACCCCGGGGGCTTTCCTTCTCTCTCTTAAGTATTGAGCTGGTAACCTGATACTTCCTGTCAGGTTACCATGGCAACGGGTCCTGTCCAGGGAGGCTCGGAATTTGTGCATGAGGGGGAAGGGAGGAGATGGACTGTTTGTGGATTCCTTCAGCAGGAGGCCAGACTTCAAGCCAGGGGTGAGGGGCTGCTGAGGGCTGCCTGTGTCAGAGACACGGAGGACTAGAAGTCCCAGCATGGACGGGACAGAAGAGTGAGGGGCTGCTGAGGGGTGCGGGATGGCAGCCAGCAAACTGGAGGATGGGGAAGAAAGGACCAGCTCCGTGACAGCCATAAATAAAAAGGACAAGAACGGAAAATCCCTCATAAACAGAATGACTCTTACCAAGCCCAATGCCAAATATACGCTTACCATAGAAAACCCCAGCCCTAGTTATTCGGGAATGTATGTATTTGGGTTATACTGGGGAGGGGGTATGTCGGGCACAAGGGGGTAATTTAAGATACAAGACATGCATAATAACAATGATTACAATCCCCTGAAGCCACGTATCAGTACTATTAGGGATATGATTGCCATCGCTGATCCTTCTTTTGAAGATACCATGGCAGCGGAGATGGGATTTTTAGATGTAAATCTTTGGTTAGAATGGATGAGGTACAGTGCCCTGCAGTACAACAAGTCTAATTGTTATGTCTGTGGAGCAGCCAGACCTCATGTGGGAACAGTGCCACTAAACCTTCCTGAAGATGTTGAAGAATGTTTCCTACGTCTTTTTACAGGAACACATAACAAAAATGCTTCCTGTGAAACCTGGAAAGCAAAGTATCCCATAGTCACCAAAACCCCCAAACCAGGCGAAGGCTTGCAAATTTACCAAGGGAATTATACCTGCTATTGAGGAGTGGCAGGAAAAAGAAATGTGGGGAATTTCACCAGGGGATTTTGCCACACATATAGCAGTGTTTCACCTGGACTTCTGCAGAATCAGACACTATTTTTGGGTGATATTTATTGGATTTGTGGAGATGGAAAGATTAGATCCAGATTAGAAAAGGAATGGTCCGGGGAATGTGCTTCGGCTAAAGCTATAATGCCCTTACACATTTTTAGTGAAGTTCCCTCTGAACATCATGGGGATATAGCAGGAGGCACCCATAGGCGCAAGAGGGAGGCCCCGATGGGTAGTTTTGACCCACATGTTTATATAGATGCCATAGGGGTTCCAAGAGGGGTTCCAGATGAGTTTAATACCAGAGATCAGTAAAAGCAGGATTTGAATCCATCATCCCCACCATCACTATTAACAAAAATGTTGATTGGATAAATTATATATATTACAATCAGCAGAGGTTTGTCAACTACACCAGGGACACATTGAAGGGGATAGCGGAACAGTTGCAGGCTGACTCCACCATGACCTTCCAAAATCATATGGCCTTAGACATGATTCTTGCAGAGAACGGTGGTGTGTGTGCAATGATAAAAACAGGGACCTGTTGCACATACATCCCTGACAATACTGCGCCAAATGGTAAGGTCACAATGGCTATCCAGAAACTATCCGACCTATCCGAAGAATTAAAAAGGAACTCAGGGATCACTGACCCATGGGATCAATATTTTGGTGGCTCAAGGGATGGAAGCAGGTGCTAGCACAAATAGGGGTGATTATTGTAGTCACCCTGATACTCATAGCCCTGATAGTGTGCTGTGTGATTCCCTGTATAAAGAGGATTATGAACAAAGGTATAGATATGACTATGTATGAGGAAGAGATCCAAGAACAAACTGCCCCACTGAACCCAAAACCTAAGGAGTACCACAGTTATCTAGCCAAATACAGAAAGAAGCAGCAAAAGAACTATGTTGTATAAGGGGGAATAAAAATCATGTATGTAAATAATGATTTAAGAGGGGATTGAAGGGAAATGTGTGTTTCTCGCCCTCCATTTTGTTATTCTTTTATTTTGTCTAGATAATTAAATGTATAGTTGTGTGTGTGTGTCAGTTACGTGCTATAGAACTGAACTCACTTTTTTTTTTTATTTAGCTTTGCTCAAGGCATGAAAAGTATCCAGTTATTTCTTTGTACTAACAGCATTTTGTTTCTACTATGATACAGTTAAGTTAACCACTTCTGCTCCATAGGAAAATAACTGTTGGTTTCTTGTAACTGATTCAAGGTCTGAGAAACCTAAATTGTTCACGTACACAGCCTTGAATAGTATCCAGTAAAATTCCATTCTATGTTCCACTGTTACAATATAAGGAGGAGTATTATGAATAAATATTAGATTGCTCTTTGAATGCTTGGTGTGCATGTGAATTTCATTCTTGCAGAGAGCAGTCTCTTGGGCCCAACGGGGGGGCCAGAACCTACTAGTGGTCATTAGAGGCACAAATCCCTTTCATACACTCAGAGTGATTGACCGCACACTCAGCACTTTGTAAGTTCAGATCTCTGGCAGTTGTATTGTGTGATTAGTCTATGGAGAGGAGTAATAGCTGGAAAGAGAAAACATGTAACAAGGATTTATGATCTTCACCTGATGGAATCCCATTTGGCAGAACCACATGGAAAACAAGTGGCCAGCTGGGCTTACGTTTTACTGCTGAATACATCCCCTAAATCAGCAGTAACTCAGTATTGGAAGGCCTGCATCAGCTTTGGATGTTGTTTTCTCACTTAATAGACTTCTTTCTAGCTGGTTTCACAGCCGCAGACCTGCCTGAAAAGTTGTCGCCCATGAGAGATGAAATGTGGAAAGAAGGCATTGATAATGGGAGAGGAGATGGAACGTAATGGGAGGATTAGACAAGGTGGGCTTAGCTGGAGACCTCAAACCTGGCTGATCATGTATCAATAGTCAGAAGAACCTGGAATGGACTCTCCCACTGAGGCTTCAGAGACTTGTTAAGATGACAATAGACCCCATTCTAGTCTCTGGTACTGAGGCAGTGTTGGTCATGTATTACCTCAGGATCCAGAAATGAAGAAAATGCTTGGAAACACAACTCAGTTGGTGAATCATGAAAATGCATTGCATGTTCAGTCAAAGCTCCATAAAAAAAGATAAAGATGAGAATCATGAGGGAAGCTGTTCAGTTATTGATGTTTATCTTAAAAACAATTGTCAAAAGTTAAAATATTCAAAGTTGTGTGACTTGATGGACATAAGCACTAAACTCAGTTCATCCAATCATT
>CATNWA010004374.1:0-15619 GCA_951230385.1 Staurois parvus
GGCAAAGCAATGTATTCATGCGTCGCTTCCTAATGTGGGGAACAGGGCACCGAGTTAAAAAGAACCACTACATTTACACGCACGCGTTAGATTAGCACATTTAAACCCTTTGATCACCCTTATAAACCCTTTGATTGCCCCATCACGCAGACAGTGCCATTAGTACAGTGTCAGTATATAGAATTTTTCACTGATCACTGTATTCCTGACACTAGCGACATCAGATAACATCAGGGTCAGTTTAGCGCCCCTCCCAGCCAGGGTCAGCTAGCGTTAGATTGCCTGCACACTATTGCACTCACAACTATAGGTGGCTGATCACTGCCATTTACTACTATTTTAGTGTTTGTACGGATCAAAATATTGATCATGAACAGAACTATACTAGTGCCTCCTTAGTATACGTGTCCACAAAAACGCAGAGTTAGCAGGATCGGCCCCGGTCTCTGCCAGCACTAGCGTTTAGCCCCTCCGACGTTTTTTCACAGAAGATTTGTATCAATTGGTTGTGGCCAAGGCAATTCGCATGGAGACCTATCACAGTTTTCTGAATTTAACAAAACTCTTTTGGGCCTAACCCTCAACATGGGCATTACAGAAAAGAATAAATTGAGGTGATATTAGTCCACAGTCCCGATTCCTCATATGCCCTTGTTTTCTGCTGTTACATATATGCCCGACATGGACCAGCAATGAACTTGTACGTCGCTGGACTTTGAGTGGTTATACCCAGGATGATTCCTGCAGCTACAGGCATCATCCTGGCATCATTTTTTTCAGCTGATGGTCAGCTTTCATGTAAAAACAATCCTAGTGGCCAATTAGCTGCTGAGATTGTTTTTATGAGCAGCGGGAAGAGACATCACCCCCCCCCCCCTCCTGCTGCCTTCCACAGTTTTCTTGGTTTCCTGTCCAACGGGGGAATCCGAGAATGCAGCCGAAGTTCCACTGGCTGACCATAGAGCTGGTCAGAGACCAGAAATGGCTCCAATCATCTCTATAGTCTAAGAAATCAGAAGCTACAAGCATTTCATCACTTCAGTTTCGCAGGATATAAAATGCGCCATTTGTAAATTGGGAAAGCATATGATCACACTGATCTTGGTGAGATTAAATAATGTAAGGGCAGAGGAGATATCTAGAGTCTGATAGACCCCAGATTTCTCAAAAAAGAATATATGACAATGCCCATTGAAGTTGAGGGGATAGTTGCATTCCCTGTGATCAAAAGTGATAAAAAAAAAATTAAAGGGACAGTGTAAACATTATTTAAAAAATCAAAATAACTGTGCAAGCTTACGCAAGCGTTGACCCCCGTGTCGGTATGTAAACAGTGTTTGAACCATGTATGTGAGGTATCGCCATGAATGTCAGATCGAGCGTCAGTAATTCTAGCACTAGACCTCCTGTGTAAATATATAAATTGGTGACCTGTAAAGGCTCTTAAAACATCCCCTATTGATAATAAAAATGTATGTACTTTGTTGCCATTGCACGGGCATGCGTAATTTTAAAGCATGTAATGTTTGGTATCTATTTACTCCGTGTAACATCATCTTTTATGGTTTATCAAACAATTGGGAAATATATTGTAAATAAAAGAAATGCAGCGCTCTTATGAAAAATAATGATAAACACAGTCCGGTGAAAACAGTGCTCCTTGATTCCCAGTGCAAATGGTAGAAATTCACACTAACCAGAAAGCGCATGGGTTATACGCATGTGTATATATATATCCTGAAGATCCCCCTCTCCTCTCAGGTCTGGTCAGGGAAATAACTGGGAAGGATGGAGATCCTACGCCCTCATGTGGTGAGAAAGTGGTCCAACAGGTCAGAGCAGTATCAATCTGGATAGGCCTCCAAAGGAGCTGACACAGGACTCACTAGGCTGCAAGGATGGAAGAAGCTCCTCACAGGAGACATAGGGAAGCACTCATAGTGTAGTAGGTAAAATTTTTATTCCAGACAACACAGGTGCATAATGAGTATATCACATAGCCAAGTATGAGCAAACACACTGACCGTTTGAAAATCAAGATGGCCGCCGGGCCTCCTCGTGGCACCGACGGCTTAGTGTCAACGGCGTCCTGGGCTCCACCTATATATTGTGTTTTTGTGCATTAAAATTCTAAAAAGTGTATTTTTCCCCAAAAGATTTGAGTTTGAAAAAATCGCTGCGCAAATACTGTGTGACATAAAACATTTCAACACCCATCATTTTATTCTCTAGGGCCTCTGTTTTAAAAAATATATAATGTTTGGGGTTTAAAGTAATTTTCTAGCAAAAAAAACAGTTTTTTTTCATGTGAACAAAAAGTAACAGAAAAGGCTTGGTCTTCAAGAGTGAGTGATGTGTGCATAAGCTTCTAATTAGAGATGAGCGAAGTATTCAAAAATTCGATTCGGCTGATTCGGCGAATTCGAGGAATAAATTTGATTCGATGCGAATATATTCTCTGCGAATTTAAAACTTATAAAAAGGGTTTCTAGGCTTCAGAGAGCCTTTATATTAGTGCAGAAACACTGTACCTTTAATTTAAATGCCCTTGGAGTCTGCTGGGAAGAGAAATAATACTGTCAGTCAGTATGACATGCAGATGAGTGCCGTCGATCTTAGAATCACCGCACACTTCACTCATTTGGGGCAGTCACGGGGCCAAAACCAGAGTGTGGAGCCACAGTGTGGAGGTGGAGGCAGCAGCAATGGGAGGCCATACAGCACCCTATGACAAAAATGGAACCCACCAGCAGTGTGAGGAGACCTGGAAGTGGCACATGGCAGAGTGTGGCGATGGAGACAGCAGCAATGGGAGGCCGTACAGGACCCATGAGACACTCTGGACCTGGCAAGCAGCATGAGGAGGCGGTACGGGGGCCCATGGCAGATTACGGGCCTGGCAGCAGCAATGGGAGGCCCGTAATCTGCCAGCACCATATGACAAAATGGAACCCACCAGCAGTGTGAGGAGACCTGAAAGTGGCACATGGCAGAGTGTGGCGATGGAGACAGCAGCAATGGAGGCCGTACAGGGACCCATGACACACTCTGGACCTGGCAGCAGCATGAGGAGGCGGTACGGGGGCCCATGGCAGATTACGGGCCTGGCAGCAGCAAGGGAGGCCCGTAATCTGCCAGCACCCTATGACAAAATGGAACCCACCAGCAGTGTGAGGAGACTGAAAGTGGCACATGGCAGAGTGTGGCGATGGAGACAGCAGCAATGGGAGGCCGTACAGGGACCCATGAGACACTCTGGACCTGGCAGCAGCATGAGGAGGCGGTACGGGGGCCCATGGCAGATTACGGGCCTGGCAGCAGCAATGGGAGGCCCGTAATCTGCCAGCACCCTATGACAAAATGGAACCCACCAGCAGTGTGAGGAGACCTGAAAGTGGCACATGGCAGAGTGTGGCGATGGAGACAGCAGCGATGGGAGGCCGTACAGGGACCCATGAGACACTCTGGACCTGGCAGCAGCATGAGGAGGCGGTACAGGGCCCATGGCAGATTTACAGGCCTGGCAGCAGCAATGGGAGGCCCGTAATCTGCCAGCACCCTATGACAAAATGGAACACACCAGCATTGTGACGGAGACCTGAAAGTGGCACATGGCAGAGTGTGGCGATGGAGACAGCAGCAATGGGAGGCCGTACAGGGACCCATGAGACACTCTGGACCTGGCAGCAGCATGAGGAGGCAGGCAGAACCGCCGTATCTTTATCACGGTTTTCCCAGGCCACCAAATGGCGACGCTGCATAGCTGACGCAACGCTGTAGTCCCAACATGGGCCCCCTGGCCACGCTTGACTTTCTGGCCACATAGTCGACATACGGCTACGTTTACTTCCTACGGGCGGCTTGACAAAAAATTGCCACACCGCCGAGTAGGAAACTTTTGCCCCCGCTTACTCCTAACCACTTGGCCCTGCCTCCACTGACACTGCTGCGACCCCTGCTGCCTCCTGGGCAACCCACCGACTGTTTTGCTCGCTGCCAAGCTGCACCCTCTTCTCCTGATGATGCGGAAGCAATAGCCTGATGACGACGAGGCTGCCAAGTGCGATCAGCCTCACATACATCAATTAGGGTCTCCGCCTCACTACTAGCCCCCTCGGCTGCGGTGGGTCAGGAGACAGACCTGTCTCTAGACCGGCTACCGAGCCACTCTCCTCGCCACTACTTCTTCGCCTGGCTGCTGAAGAGGCGGATGTCTCCCCCCGTTCCTGACCGCCCTCTGTTAGCTCTTCCTCACTGTACAGTGGGGCTGAGCCCACAGCATGCGATACTTCGCTTGGTGAGGAAGCACCAAAGGACAGGGGCAGGTAGAGGACACGTGATTTCAGTGGGCTTGCTCCCGGGCCATGCCAACTAACGGTTGTGTCTGACGTACCCACCGACCGTTGGCTGTAGGTGTCAGAGGTGACCTGGGAAGAGGAAGACGACCGAGCCAACCAATCGATGACGGCAGGGTTGTCGGTGGAGACAGGACCGCTGGATGACACCGGGAGCACTGGCCTCTGGCTGCGACTAGTGCTGCCTCGACCCCCTTCCTCTGCTGCCACGTCTGCTCGCTCCTAAAACATTGCCTCCTCTGCCACTCCTCTGCATGTTGTCTGACATACTCTTTAATTCAACGATTCTGTGTCCCTGAGTAACAATTCTGTGTCCCACATAACAATTCTGTGTCTGTCCCTGAGTAACAATTCTGTGTCCCCCTGAGTAACAATTCTGTGTCCTGAGTAACAATTCTGTGTCCCTCAGTAACTGTGTCCCTGCTCAGTAACAATTCTGTGTCCCTCAGTAACAATTCTGTGTCCCTCAGTAACAATTCTGTGTCCCTCAGTAACAATTCTGTGTCTGTCCCTGAGTAAACAATTCTGTGTCCAATTCTGTGTCCTCAGTAACAATTCTGTGTACCCTAGCAGTAACGAGATTCTGTCCCTGAGTAACAATTCTGTGTCCCTGAGTAACAATTCTGTGTCCCTCATAACAATTCTGTGTCCCTCAGTAAACAATTCTGTGTCCCTCAGTAACAATCTCTGTGTCTGTCCCTGAGTAACAATTCTGTGTCCCTGAGTAACAATTCTGTGTCCCTCAGTAACAATTCTGTGTCCCTCAGTAACAATTCTGTGTCCCTCAGTAACAATTCTGTGTCCCTGAGTAACAATTCTGTGTCCCTCAGTAACAATTCTGTGTCCCTCAGTAACAATTCTGTGTCTGTCCCTCAGTAACAATTCTGTGTCTGTAACAATTCGTCCCCCTGAGTAACAATTCTGTGTCCCTCAGTAACAATTCTGTGTACCTGAGTAACTATTCTGTGTCCCTGAGTAACAATTCTGTGTGTAACAATTCTGTGTCCCTGAGTAACAATTCTGTGTCCCTCAGTAACAATTCTGTCCCTGTCCCTCAGTAACAATTCTGTGTCCCTCAGTAACAATTCTGTGTCTGTCCCTGAGTAACAATTCTGTGTCCTGAGTAACAATTCTGTGTCCCTCCAGTAACAATTCTGTGTCCCTCAGTAACAATTCTGTGTCTGTCCCTGAGTAACAATTCTGTGTCCCTCAGTAACAATTTGTCTGAGCCTGTGTCTCTGAGTAACAATTCTGTGTCCCTGTCCCTGAGTCCTCAGTAACAGTAATTCTGTGTCCCTCAGTAACAATTCTGTGTCCCTCAGTAACAATTCTGTGTCCCCTCAGTAACAATTCTGTGTCTGTCCCTGAGTAACAATTCTGTGTCTGTCCCTGAGTAACAATTCTGTGTCCCTAAAGTAACAATTCTGTGTCCCTCAGTAACAATTCTGTGTCCCTCAGTAACAATTCTGTGTCTGTCCCCTGAGTAAACAATCTGTGTCTGTCCCTGAGTAACAATTCTGTGTCCCTAAGTAACGGTTCTGTGTCCCTAAGTAACGGTTCTGTGTCCCTAAGTAACGATTGTGTGTGTCCCTAAGTAACAGTTCTGTGTCCCTAAGTAACGGTTCTGTGTCCCTAAGTAACGATTCTGTGTCCCTAAGTAACGGTTCTGTGTCCCTAAGTAACGGTTCTGTGTCCCTAAGTAACGATTCTGTGTCCCTAATACAGAGAGATCTGTCTCTCTTGAATGACCAGAGGCAAATGGAGAATTGTAAGATGGCCGCAATTTAGAGCTCCACCATTACACAGTGCTGGCTGGTTGCTGATTGGCTAATGCGATCACATGTCATGAATGAATGCATTATGGGTCAGCGCGCCTTGTCTGCGCGCCTTCCCAGAGATCCCTGCTCCGTCACCGCACATGTCGCCGCCATTTTTGGAAAAATTTTGATTCGCGCATCCGAAGTCTGCTAATTTTCGGATTCGGCGCAAATCGAAATTTTTCTAATATTCAAAACGAATTCCACTTCGCCGAGGTCGATTCGCTCATCTCTACTGGATATCTATACTAAATAACAAAATATATATGCAGCGCTCTGTAAATAATATAATGATAGTAATCGTAAACAAAAAGTCCATCACTAAAGTCCTTTTGCAATCACCATGTGAGTTGAATTATTCAAATAAAACCACCACATGACTGTAAATAAATGTTTAAAAAGTGCTGTGCTCCCCCTTCAGGTGTGCACTCACCAACTTTATTTGCCTCCCACTCTCATGGTTGGCAAAAAACGCTTTGATATAAACATATAATATTCCAGACAAGGATGTTCACTCATATACATCGATTTTTCCTCAGAATGGTTCCAACACTCCAGACTTATAGCCTCTGATAATGATTCTCCATATCATATAAAAGAAAGGAAATAGAGACCCGACATGGTGCAGTACCATTTAAAACCATTTAATCTCTGCTTAAGGAAACTCACTTACAAAAACATAATGCAAGATAAGCCCAATGATATACAGTGGGGATCGAAAGTTTGGGCACCCCAGCTAAATAAAGAAGCCAAGGAAAGATGGAAAAATCTCCAAAAGGCATCAAATTACAGATGAGACATTCTTATAATATGTCAACAAAAGTTAGATTTTATTTCCATCATTTACACTTTCAAAATAACAAGAAAAAAAAAAAATGGCGTCTGCAAAAGTTTGGGCACCCTGCAGAGTTAATATCTTGTACTGCCCCCTTTGGCAAGTATCACAGCTTGTAAACGCTTTTTGTAGCCAGTCAAGAGTCTTTCAATTCTTGTTTGAGGTATCTTTGCCCATTCTTCCTTACAAAAGTCTTCCAGTTCTTTGAGATTTCTGGGCTGTCTGTCACGCACTGCTCTTTTAAGGTCTATCCATAGATTTTCAATTATGTTGAGGTCAGGAGATTGTGAAGGCCATGGCAAAACCTTCAGTTTACGCCTCTTGATGTAATCCCCCGTGGATTTCGAGGTGTGTTTAGGATCATTATCTATTTGTAGAAGCCGTCCTCTCTTTAACTTCAGCTTTTTCACAGATGGCATCAAGTTACCATCCAAAATTAGCTGAAATTTTATTGAATCCATTTTTCCTTCTACTCGTGAGATGTTCCCTGTGCCACTGGCTGCAACACAACCCCAAAGCATGATTGATCCAACCCCATGCTTAACAGTTGGACAGAGGTTCTTTTCATTAAATTCTGTGCCCCTTCTTCTCCAAACGTACCTTTGCTCATTCCGGCCAAAAAGTTCAATTTTAACCTCATCGGTCCACAGAACTTGTTTCCAAAATGCATCAGGCTTGTCTATATGTTCATTTGCAAAGTTCAAATGATGATTTTTGTGGTGAGGACATAGAAGAGGTTTTCTTCTGATGACTCTTCCATGAAGACCATATTTGTACAAGTATCTCTTTATAGTGGAATAGTGTACCACAACTCCAGTGTCTGCCAGATCTTTCTGGAGGGATCGTGCAGTCAAACGTGGGTTTTGAATTGTTTTTCTCACAATCCTGCGAGCTGTTCTGTCTGATATTTTTCTTGGTCTTCCAGATCTTGCTTTAACTTCCACTGTTCCTGATGACTGCAATTTCTTAATTACATTCCGAACAGAGGATATTGACATCTGAAAACTCTTTGCTATCTTCTTATAGCCTTCTCCAGCCTTGTGAGCGTCAGCTATTTTCAGTTTCAGTTTTCTAGACAACTGCTTAGAAGAACCCATGGTGCTGATTGTTGGGGCAAGGTCAGATGAGTCTGGGCATTTAAAACCTTTGAGATTGACATAACCTGGTCTTCCCAGACGATGATTGAGAACAATCCATGACACTGGCAGGTCTCAGCTTGGCAAAGGGGGCAGTGCATGCTATAAATTCTGCAGGGTGCCCAAACTTTTGCAGATGCCATTTTTTTGTTTTCTGTTATTTTGAAAGTGTAAATGATGGAAATAAAATCTAACTTTTGTTGACATATTATAAGAATGTCTCATCTGTAATTTGATGTATTTTTGGAGATTTTTCCATCTTTCCTTGGCTTCTTTATGCACATTAATACAAATTTTTAGCTGAGGTGCCCAAACTTTCGATCCCCACTGTATATATCTGCTCTTGTGAAGGTAATGTCAGAGAGGGAACACTGCACAACGCTCTCACCACTGCTGGCTCTCGCTCTCGGACAGTCCCGCGTCATTTTCGGTTCGAAAGACGTCACTTCCGGTTCTCACTCAGCCAATCAAATGGTACTGCACCATGTCAGGTCTCTATTTCCTTTCTTTTATATGATATGGAGAATCATTATCAGAGGCTATAAGTCTGGAGTGTTGGAAACATTCTGGGAAAGTTACTGTGGAGAGTTAGTTTCAGAGGCTATTAATCTGGAATGTTGGAACCATTCTGAGGAAAAATCGATGTATGTGAGTGAACATCCTTGTCTGGAAGATTATATGTTTATATCAAAGCGTTTTTTGCCAAACATGAGAGTGGGAGGCAAATAAAGCTACAATCTCTCTATGATCTCTCACTCTCTCAGGCCTCTACTCATTGTGCCACTGTGTACATAGATGCCTCCTTCCAGAACCAGCCAAACCCTGTACCGTGAGCTCTTAGTCCTTAGTGGACTTTCTCCAAACTGTTTGCAGCAGCTTGAGAAATAGGGTCTCCCTGCGCCGGGAACTCGATTAAACTCCTGCGGTCTTCAGCTAATTTGCCTAGAAGGGCAAGCAGTCCTGGATGAGAAGCTAATTGGGTTTCCACCTGACTGCCCTCTCCCCTTATCCAGCCCAGGGTGTGTAAGAGTACTGTCCTGTCCTGCAAGCTTAATAGGTTGGTGGCTGCCTTCAGTTTTTTTTTTGGGCTGGCACCTTGCCTCATTCAGGATGTCCTCCCTTGGAGACGGTGGCACAGTGGAGATCCTCTTCTCCAGCATTTGCCTGTAGGTAGGCTCCTTCCCTGGGCCTCTTCCCAGGCTCCACATTCCAACCTCTCACTCCATCTTCCACCCAACACTGCTACTGCCGCACAGGCTCTGCCATGTTTGAAGGTTGCCCTGGACACCATGTTCAGCCTATTGCCAGGGGATTGGCCAGGGTCACTCAGACATGCAGATCTGGGCGTAGTCCCTTTCTCCTCCAGAAAGTTCTTTAAGTTTCTGGAAGGGTGGGAGGGCTCCAGAAGCCCTGACCTATTGGAGCCTCCTAGCGTGCCCTGAGGTGAACTCCTGTCTCACTTCCAGGCTGCTACTCAGTCTCTGCCTAAAAAGAAAAAAAAACAGCTATCTAGCTAACCTGGAGGGTGATACACTAGAATACAGGGGGAAGTATTTGAGCCTGCAGCCATCAGGGCCCAGAACAGCCAAAAGCAGTCAAACTCCGCTCCACTGGCTACAGAGGAGCCAAAAACAGCATTCACCAAATTCTATCAGCAACCTAATAGGAGGGTGCTACATATATATATATACTGTATAAATATATGTTTTACCCAGCCATACAGTTTAAGTTTCAATGACTTTTTAGCCAGAGAAGAGTCTTCACAAATCCAGCCAAGAGCACTAAATTCTGCACATGAAATGACATATTAGTTGATCTTGATGCCCTCTCTACTGCACGCCCCGTACAATGTTACCGTGTCACTACAAATTGTACCTCAGGGTACATTAAACAAGGACATATTTCAGATTCTATAACATTGTTCAGTGGACTGAAGGCAAAAAAACAAAAAAGAACAGTTTGTACCATTAGCGGTATGTGTCCTGGGGTTTCTCATTCATCTACACTGCATTTTAGTACTGTAGCACGGAAATGATTTTCCTTGCATTCTACATTATTACTTGGTTTTTGCTAATGTTAGAGAACAAGTCAGCCTGAAAGAAAAAAGCTACTTAAAGTAGAAGTAAACCCAATAGTTAAATTCTCTCAGAGGTGGGGTTTTTTTTTCCAAACATTAAATGGGCATTTTGCCCAGTAAATAATTAATTTGACAGGAATTGTCCATCAGTTTCCTACACAATCAAATGTCTGAAATATATTAGGAGTATTTCCATATTTCTGGTCAAGTCTTTGGGCAAATGCTTGGGCAGATCTTTTTAACTATTGGGATCATTCTACAGCAAGGTGTTAGAGGAAAGGCTTGGGCCGTCGTAGCTTGCCTCCCTGAGGTGAACAAACCACCAAGTATTGCTGGGTGGGATTGTGTCTCGTTGATCTCTCATTACAGTGTGAACAGTGTGGCCACATGATTGGTGCTACATTTTGCCAGCAGATGGAACTCTGCAGTGGGCATCTTGAGGAAGACACAGGATTCCCATGAGATCTCTTCTAGAAGTGGGCTCCTCACAATGAGAGAGATGCTCATGGCTGAAGGATGGTGTGATGCACAGGCATATCTTTTGCAAGGGCACTCGCTTTAGCGGAAAGAGGCAACCCATAAGACACCACTTAATGACTTCAAAGTGCTATGAGTACCAGTGCTGGTAGGGACTTTACCCTTAGTGTTGTAGAGCCTTTTGGGGTCAGACAGGACAGAACTTCCATCTTTTAAGAGACTAATGGAACACCTACAGTATGTGACTGGACAGAACTTATGGAAGATGTTTATTTTTATTATTATTTTATTAATAGTGAGGCCTCTTGAGTCAAGGAGTTCCGCTTATGATGTTGATACGGCCTGCATTACCGAACCTCCTAAATCTGAATTTTCTTGAAGGCCCTTTCAGGATTCTAAGGATTAGAAAAGCCTACTGGAAGGGGCAGTTGCAATTCTGACGTATCCTGGTCACTAGGAGGCAGCCTGGGAGTAAGTGATAGATTATTCAATTTTCTTTGTTTGCAGGACAGAAAATAGCTCATTTGTTGATGGGAGAATTCCCTCCAGCAGAGCTATTGTGTTATCTCATCAGGGTGCCTTCCTGGCTGGCAAAACACAATGATTACTGCTAGCGTCTATAGTCTCTGGTAGTGGTTGAATCCAAACAATCCGACAGGATGGTTCTCCTGAAGTTGATCGATGGACTACCACAGATGGATCAAATCTCAGCTAGTCCCTGCTGAGCCACTCGAGATTCGATCCATCTATGATCGGCTTAAGCATCTGCTACATGTTTAGTTTAAGCTGCCCCAAAGGTCCTTTCTTTCATCTGCCAGCAATTGCTTTCCATGGTGCTGAAACACATTTTCAACACTAGGAGGATTAAATGTTGAATGCAAAGAAAAAGGAGACCCCCACCTCCACTCGAACTTATCAGACCCAGTTCAGAACAAGGCAAGGTAAGTCAATAATAATGGGCAGGAAGAGTGGTGATGACTGGTGGCTGGTCTTTTTGTCCTCTACCTGCCATTTTTTTTGGTCAAACCTTCCAGAGTTCAGTTCCTCTTTCAAGTCTAACTGAACTTTCAGTTTAAATTGTCTAAATACATCCCAGGTGCATAAAAAAAAAAGAGCCATGGCAGCCTGGTGCAGATGAGAAAGCATGTTCCCTGTGTGGAGGCAACATCTTCATTTCAGAGGTCTTAAACACCTAGAACTTCAATTCAGAATGGGGCAAGGACCTTGCTAATTGCAGAACTATATGATTTAGATGTTTCCTATTAGCACATGAGCTCAGCACCAGTACCTGACTGGCTCCTAAAACTGCCTCCCCTTCCATTCCCAATCTAAGTGTTGCTTTACCCCCTGGTAAAGCAACACTTAGATTGTGAATGAAAGGGGAGGCAGTGTTAGGAGCCAATCAGGTTCTGGTGCTGAGCTCATGTGCTAATAGGAAACATCTAAATCATATAGTTCTGCAATTAGCAAGGTCCTTGCCCCATTCTGAATTGAAGTTCTAGGTGTTTAAGACCTCGGAAATGAAGATGTTGCCTCCGCACAGGGAACATGCTTTCTCATCTGCACCAGGCTGCCATGACAGGAGGCTGGCATCAAAACAAGGGTACATACTCTGAGCCCATGCTGTGCAATGATGCAACCTCAAGAGTTGTGTCCATGACAGTTTGGCCTCAGAGACAATGGGTTGAATGATGCTGGCAGTCATTCATCCCAGAAGAGTGAGGACAGCTAGTGGCAGAAAAGAATTACTGCAGTGAACAGCTCAGGATTGATGGTGTATTGCAGCAAAAGCAATAAACTATTTTTTTTTACTATTATAGGGCTATTTTGAAGAAAGAAAGGGGACTTAAACTTACTGTAAAGCATCCAAGAGTATGACACAAAACTGGTGAAAAAGATAAAAAAAATTATGTGTATCATTATTAGGCTAAAAAAAATCTGAAGAATATATTTTTAAAAAATATATTTTTAAAAAAATATATTTTTAAAATATATTCTCTTCAGATTTTTTTTAACATATAAAAGTCATTTTAACATATATTTTTACATATATTTGTAAATGCATTCCAAAAATGTAGATTTGTCTTTTTTAAAGACATTCAGTGTATTTGAAATGTATTTTTAAAAATATTCTTCATATATTTTGTAATAAAAAAACACATTTCAACATACAATATATACAGTTGCAAGAAAAAAGTATGTGAACCCCTTGGGATTACGTGGAGTTTTGCATGAATTGGGCATAAAATGTGCTCTGAATGTCATCTAAGTCACAACAATAGAAGAACACAGTCTGCTGAACATAATACTACACAAACATTAGATGTTGCCATGGTTTAATTGCACATAACATGTAAACATTCACAGTGCAGGGAGGAAAAAGTATGTGAACCTTTGGATTTAATAACTGGTTGACCCTCCTTTGGCAGCAATAACCTCAACCAAACGTTTCCTGTAGTTGCAGATCAGACCTGCACAACAATCTGGAGTAATTTTGGACCACTCCTCTTCACAAAACTGTTTCAGTGTAGCAATATTCTTGGGATGTCTGGTGTGAATCGCTCTCTTAAGGTCATGCCACAGCATTTCAATCGGGTTGAGGTCAGGACTCTGACTGGGCCACTCCAGAAGGCGTATTCTGTGCTGTTGCAGCCATTGTTTTGTTGAATTACTTGTATGCTTTGGGTCATTGTCCTGTTGCATCACCCATCCTCTGCGGAGCTTCAGTTGGCGGACAGATGGTCGTACGTTTTCCTGCAAAATGTCTTGATAAACTCTGGAATTCATTTTCCCATCAATGACAACAATCCGTCCAGGCCCTGAGGCAGAAAAGCAGCCCCAAACCATGATGCTCCCTCCGCCATGTTTCACAGTGGGGATGAGGTTTTGATGTTGGTGTGCTGTGCCTTTTTTTCTCCACACATAGTGTTGTGTGTTCTTCCCAAACAACTCAATCTTGGTTTCATCTGTCCACAGTATATTTTGCCAGTAGTGCTGTGGAACATCCAGGGGCTATTTTGCAAACTTCAAACGTGCTGCAATCTTCTTGTTGGACAGCAATGGCTTCCTCCGTGGTGTCCTCCCATGTACTCCATTCTTGTTTAATGTTTTCCTTATTGTAGATGTGTCAACAAAAATGTTAGCATGTGCCAGAGATTTCTGTAGGTCTTTAGCTGACTCTCTGGGATTCTTCTTTACCTCATGCAGCATTCTGCGCTGTGCTCTTGCAGTCATTTTTACAGGATGACCACGCCTAGGGAGGGTAGCAACAGTGCTAAACTTTCTCTATTTGTAGACAGTCTGTCTTACCGTGGACACATGAACATCAAGGCTTTTGGAGATACTTTTGTAACCCTTTCCAGCTTCATGCAAGTCAACAATTCTTGATTGTAGGTCTTCTGAGAGCTCTTTTCTGCGAGGCATGGTTCACATCAGACAGTGCTTCTTGAAACCAGTAAACCCAAAACAGGTGTGTGCTTTTTAAGGGCAGGACAGCTGTCAGCAACACATCCAATATCATCACACTGATTGGAGTCAAGGTTGGCTCACTCCTGGCTCCAATTAGCTCTGGGAGAAGTCATTAAGCTAGGGCCTCACATACTTTTTCCTCCCTGCACTGTGAATGTTTACATGTTATGTGCAATTAAACCATGGCAACATCTAATGTTTGTGTAGTATTATGTTCAGCAGACTGTGTTCTTCTATTGTTGTGACTTAGATGACGTTCAGAGCACATTTTATGCCCAATTCATGCAAAACTCCACGTAATCCCAAGGGGTTCACATACTTTTTCTTGCAACTGTATGTCCCAATATGGAACAAATAGGCACAAGTTGTAGGAGAGCTGTAGGTTCAGGTCCGGCCACTGACCTGCAATGCAATAGAAATAAGATATACAGTACCTGTGCTCAAGTCCTGTTCGCTTGTACATGTATATAATCCAGCAGGTGCTAAAAGGCTGTGACCATACATCAGCACTAGAAATTCTGGATGAACCCTCAGCACACTGCAGGAGTCAGGAGTATGTGATGCACAGAGTGTAAGGGATAGCAGAAATGAACACACAAAGTGAAGAGGATAGGAGTAAGTAATGCACAGAGTGAAGAGGTCATGATGAAGTAATGTAATTTGTTGCAAGTAATGCTGAGAGTGCAGAGGTCAGGGGTTAGTAATGCAGAGAGTGCAGGAGGTAGGAGTATGTTGTACCTAAAGTGCAGGGCTCATGAGTAGGTAATGCACTAGGAGAAAATGGCAAGAGGATCGGGGGTCAGGAGTAAGTAATGCACACAGCATAGAGGTCATACATAAAGCACATAGTGAAGGTGTCAAGAGTAAGTAATGCACAGAATGTGGGGATCAGGAGTACATAATACACAGTGTGCAGGGGTCAGGAGTAAGTAACGCAGAGTGCAAGGATCCAGGAGTAAATAACAGAATTCAGAGGTGGGATGAAGTAATGTACAATTGCAGGTCTTAGATGCAAGTAATGCAGAGAGCGCAGGGGTCAGGGGTGGGTAATGCAGAGAGTGCAGGAGATAGGAGTATGTAACGCATAAAGTGGGGGGGTCATGAGTAAGTAATGCATTAAGTGAAAAGGGTAAGAGGATTGGGGTTAGGAGTAAGTAATGCACAGAGCATAGAGGTCATACATAAAGCACACAATGAAGGGGGCAAGAGTAAGTAATGAACAGAATGTGGGTATCAGGAGTACATAATGCACAGTGTGCAGTGATCAGAAGTAAGTAATGTAGAGTGAAAGGATCCAGGAGTAGGTAATGCACAGAGTGCATGGGTCAGGAGTAAGTAATACAGAGGGCAGGAATCCAGGAGTAAGTAACACACAAAGTGCAGGGGTCAGGAGTCAGGAGTAAGTAACGCAGAGTGTAGGGGTCAAGGGTAAGTAACAACAGAGTGCAGAGGTC